>JAXQGY010000212.1:111689-183362 GCA_037040535.1 Talaromyces sp. P118-02
AAAAAAAAAAAAAAAAAGGATATGCAAGAGCACGCCCGCAATTGTGGCGGAAAAACTGTATTTAAAAGAAAAAGTCTACTCCGGTGGTAAACAAAAGATCCACTACTACTGGGGGAAACCTAAGATTGAGGAGCCACAAGAGCTCCAGCCCGCTTACCAGGGTATCATAGCTCCATGAACGAGGAGCTTGTAATCCACGTTACAGCTGCCGAAGCTACGTATCCCTTTCCCACCCATTTCCAGCTCACTCGTGGCGGTTCGTTATTTTACACGGCAAGTGCCATGATGTCACGTTCAATGGTTGGCGCTTTCTTGTTTCTTACTCGAGAGCAGATCGTTGGCCTGGGGACTAAAATCTGGTCGGAGCTTCGAAAATGGGTAATAATTGACACGGGATTGGCTAATCGATTGGTCTATCTTGGGATGCATAAAAACCAATAGACTGGGCGCCAGCTCGAAACAGCACAGACGAGAGTGTCGATCGATGTCTAGCCAGTGGGTCATGTTCGATCGGCAAGGGCCAGAAAGAGAACAAGGGTGCTGTAGCCTGTAAGTCGACTCCGCCCTCGACAGAGTTGCGTTGCTCTCCCACTTGGGGCCTCGTTCCAGCTCGGATTGATCAGTCAAATGTAGCTTCAAGTGGAGCGGGCCGCTTCCCTAGCGCATGCACCAGGCATTAATAATGCCGCTGAGGGAACTCAAGTTGACACCTCCAAAAGTGAGGGATCGAGTTGTCTTGCTCAAAAAGGCTAGGAGGATCCATCTTTTCCACGGAGTCTAAAGACTAAAGCGTCGCCTGGCGTCTCAATCGGGTATTAACAATAACAATGCCTGTAACAACTGACAAGGTAATACATGCTCCGTATTCCTTGTTGCGCAGGAAAAAAAATCTTGCCCGGCCAGCAGTTGTATTAAAATCATGCGACGCCTGGCTTGAGGCTTGCGAGTCACCATTCGCTGACGACGACCTCGTGCGACAACACTCGGTATAGGGTTGAGTTGTACAAACCAGTCCGTGACAAGTCTGCTGCACAGCACGGCCAATCAGTGGCCGCATGGGCTTGCTTCGTCGAGTGACCATTCTCGACTATTTTTGCTTTGTTCCGGTTATCCGTAGTCTATGCAAGGCCGTCAAATCATACCGGTCCGTATTATTTGACCTCTGTTCCCGTACACTATAGACAAAAACTAGCTGCCAATCAATCAGTCGAGCTCGGAGAAATTAGTATAGAGCGCCATCCGAGCTGAATAAAGTGCACAGAAACTTCCATGCCGCGGAAAGAAGGGGATCTATCCCCGTTCTGCAGGAGGGTATAGATCATTGGATACTGTGTACTCCGTACTCCGTACTGTCATTAATGTGTGGATGGGCGGGCTGGTAAGTTGTAACGCACTTGTTTCGAGCTTCAGATTCCTAGGCATGTTCAGCCCGCCACGAACACTGTGGGGATCGCGCTTTACTCCATGCAGGACTTGGTGCTATGTAGCGGATAAGTATAGCCAACCAATCCATCAGCATCATGCCGATAATCTTAATGGATTATAGCAGTGGTTTTCAAGTGGCAAAGATCGGTGCGCGATGGAGCATAATGTCGAAATTGTGCGGCTTGCACGCGCCGTGTTCCAAAGCCCAAACCCAGAGTTACCGACCCAGCTACGTACGGAGTACTACTCCGTAGTAAGGTGGTAAGCAGTAAACGAGCCGGCCTGTTGGTTTTCGTCCAGGGCCCATCAAGATCTGATCGGCGCATGGTTCGCAACGAACCCGGCAGGAGGGAAACAGGGCTCCTCCCCGACAGTGGTGGTGAGCGGGCGCATGCACGAGGCAGAGCAGGTTGGCCATCTCCAGTGCGTGAGCGCCAGCAATAGCAACAACGAGGACGAAGACAATCGATAATAGCAGCGCGAGAAATGAAGCTGGAGAGAAGAAGGTGTCCGGGGCGGGCCAGCCGCAAGGGGAAGGAGCCCACTCGTCACGTCACGGGCTTACCCGGGCGATCGTGGCCTCTGGCTCCTGCCGTCCCTTTGGTGCTCCGTCGCGCGATCTCTCTCCCACGATGCAATCTTGCGGTCAGCAAGCATCGATCATTATTACTGCTTTTATTATTACTACTGTATGTACTATTCGAACGATTTCGTATCGTCAAATCAATAATACGTACATGAAGTTACGTATCTCCACTTCTTGGCACCACGCTCCAAGTGGACCTCGCCATTCCGTGCTATCGTCAAACCACCATCCACCTCATCGGCCGTCACTCACCTCCTCCTTGCGGAAATAGTCTGCACGAGCCAATAGCTCGAGGGCTAATGCACTCAGAGTCTAGAGACTAGCATGGTGTCGATTCGCCGAGTAGAGTCCATTTCCGGAGTAGCATTCGACGTCACTCGCCGGCCGTCACAAAGCAAGGGAGCGCACGATGCTCTTGTCATGGAGGACGGAGTACACACACACACGTTCTCTTTCTATCAGATTTGATCAATCACACCAAGGACGGATACGGAGTACGTACGCGCAAGACATGCAGTCATATGCTCTTGGCTCTTTGACCGTCAAACAAGAAACACGGGATCGGCTGCTGCGAGTCAAAAGTAAAACCCCAAGCCCACATGTGGTGGCCCGGGGCTCTGGAATCTGGATGGGTGAACCTTAGCAGTTTGCTATTAAGGTCCCAAGGAGATTAAGCTATGGGTTCCCGTGTGCGAAGTACGGATACAACCTAGTACGTACATTATTACGGAGCGCTACTACAACCCCCGACTCACTACTAATTAGTCATGGGCGGCGGGCGGCGATTTCTCCCTCTCGGGGCCTTTGTTAGTGCCAACATCTACCCGGCATAGCGCACGCAAAGTTGAAAGCAGGCGTTCGTTCTTCAGCAACCTCTTCCGACGGGGCTAGCGTTAGGCTTTGTGCCGTCTGCTCTGAAATGCTCCACTTGGCAGCAAGTTCCTCGCACGGACAGGTCAAAAATGCCAAAATTCAGGAAGCTTTTCCGTCTCCACCACTGTCACGGCCCGCTACTCTCCGTGGGGCCTCCTCCCGAACCTTCATGCAAGGCCAATCACAGCCTCTCCTGGGTAGGGGCATTCAAACTTGACCGCTTGACACATGCACACCCCCGACAAAAAGACATTTTTTTCTTCATATGGAGAATGGTGTGGTCGAGGCTTGAATGGTCGCCTTGGTGACATGGTCCCGCAAGTGCTAATACGAAAAGGACTGGTTGTCTAATTTGTAGAATCGAGAGGGTGGCTACACTTTGATACCAACCTGCAGAGTTAACCCCGATAAAAACACGCGAACTCGTCTCTGCCGTATCATAGCTGAGACATGCGACAATGGCGGCCAATGATGAAAGGTCATTGCAGTCAATAATCCGTTATTTATTACTTACGACTTGCAGATGCTACTCAAGACTCTTGTTTCCTCTAGGCTTTGGCCCATACCAAGGGGGAACCAGCCAGCCAGTCAGCCAGAACAAGGTCCCACTGCAGCACGATCTGCACTCTACTGCTAATAATCAAGAAAGGAGCTTCCTATCGGGCCATTTTTTGTCGTCACAAACATGGCGCGTGAATTTTTCTTCCCAGGAATAGTCTTTTTCCTGTAACCGCACGCACGCCAGACTCGAGTTCTGACAGGGTGACGTCCAACGTCCATTGACACTTGTGTGAGACTTCGGAGCACCGAGTGTTCATCAATTATTATTAGTATTGGCATTCTCCGCGCTGGCCACTGGTTTGTTTGTCGTTTAATACTTGTTTTGTCGCCTGGATCTTAGTTTGAGTCCCCATCACTATATATTATAAGTTATACAACAGCACACTTATTGCCGTTGGGTTTTTTACTCACACATCCATCACGGTATCCCACGCAGCCTTTGAAAGCGTCGCATTCCAGCATGGAGCCGTTGGTCGGGCCACAGCCTCCACCAAAGGTGTTTGTTTTGTGTTTCGATGGCACAGGCAATAAATTTTCGGGAGATGAATCCGACAGCAATGTTTTGAAAATCTTTCGCGTGAGTATTATTTCCTACCGTACAGTTGCTCACTTACCTGGAAGCTTACTGTGGGGTCTTTTTTTGTATTTAGATGCTTGATCGCAGTCGCGGTACCCAGTTCCATTATTATCAACCAGGAATTGGTACCTATGTGACATCAACATCACTCTCCAGTACCGGTACACTGCATCGGATTAGGTCGGCATATCTGAAGGCCAAAGACTCCGCTGTGGGATCTTCGTTTGACCAGCATGTAATGGGTGGCTATAAATTCCTGATGCGATATTACGTTCCCGGCGATGATATTTACTTTTTTGGATTCAGCCGTGGCTCATACATCGCGCGCTTTCTGGCTGAAATGCTCGACTACATCGGTCTTTTGGAAGCCGGGAATGAAGAGCTGATTCGCTTCGCATGGAAGACCTTTGCCAAGTGGCAGCAGCGCCGAGGGCACACCGAGGATGACGAGGAAGAGAAGAAAAAACTCTTCAACTACATGAAAGCTTTCCGAGAGACCTTCAGTCGCCCTATTAGTCGCATTCGGTTCATGGGACTCTTTGATACGGTCAACAGTGTGCCTCGGTTTGAGTCGGCTTGGATGCAGCGAAGCAAGTTCCCATACACGGCGCGCAGTTCGGCTCGTGTAATCCGACATGCGGTTGGTATCGACGAACGAAGGGCCAAGTTCCGACAGGACCTGATTTCCGAGGCGAAGCCATGGCACGAAAGACACACGCATCATGAGAATTACCTCCGACGGCACATGCACTTGCACCATGAGAAGCCTGAGGAGGTCCCCAAGATCACTCTTAACAACGATGCCGAGGGAGTCAAAGTTGGGAATGCAGAAGAAGAGCCCGCAAAGGCAACCAACCGACGCGGTCGTGAAGAGGGTGACTCGGTTTACCGAACTCCTCGAGGCTCCAGCGCCGGTAGCAGGAGTAATCCTGAGCGCTATCGAGCGCCTTCTCCCGCTCGCAACGTGAGCCAAAACCTGATCGTTCCGGATCTCAATGCGTCGAATGAGGACGTCTCCTCCATAAACAGTGATGCAGTGTCCCTGCAGGTTCCTCAATTAAGACTTTTAGAGCCAGAGGATGAGGAAGACGCACAAGATATTCGGGAAGTCTGGTTCCCTGGTGGGCACGCTGATATCGGCGGCGGGTGGAAGCTCGAGAAAGGCGAACATTGGCCGCTGAGTCATGCTCCATTGGTTTGGATGGTGCAAGAGGCCATGAAGGCAGGACTCCAATTTGACGCCAAAAAGTTGAAGCAGTTTGAGTGCAGTGAGGAATACGTTGGGCAGTATTCTCCGATCCGCGAGCTTGAGGAAGAGCCGGACTGGTGCTTGGACGAAAGTCATCAACCAAGCGAGAACGGTATCGATGAAGTCACCATCAAGTTGCCCGAAGATAACACAGAAGGTGACTTTCAGGTCAACAAATCAGTCCATCGGTTTCGCAGCGCGCTGGAATACTCCAGCACCAAGGGCAAGCTGCACGACTGCCTGCAGTATGGAGAGGGGCTACCATGGTCGTCAGTGTTGTCCTGGCGCATCATGGAGTATCTCCCCTTTCGACGCATGGACTTGCAGCCCGATGGCTCGTGGAAGCCCATTCGCTGGCCACTGCCTTGCGGAGAAGTTCGCGACATTCCCACGGGAGCGGAGATTCACATCTCGGCCATCCGCCGCCTCAAGTACGACCCAACCTATCGCCCTGGCAATCTGATCATCGGAGGCGGTGGACGTGGTGTTCGACGGGCATCGGCCTCGCATGGCATTGGGAAGTGGCTGCCCAACAGGGACGAAGGGGATGTCATTCGGGCAACGTATATCCGACAAGTCGAAACGAAGAAGGGTGAAAACGGCGTGGAGAAGGAGAAGGGGAAGGAGAAGGAGAAGGAGAAGTAAATATTATACAGGACTAATTGTCGAACCATTTCTTTCTCTACTTGTTTCTGTCTGTTTTTCTATCTTGTATTCTTTTTCAACCCTTTGCTTTATTCCATTCCTTTTTCCCTCTGTGTAACGGCATTGCATGGATGTTTTTGAGCTTGCATGTGAAGATAGCGTATTGCCGTATGTCACTCACTGTCCTTCCGATCGCCTCCGACTCGCGACCGAGCCAGGCCCCTCCTCAGTGTGAAGTTCGTCAGTCTTATGAGCTGGGTCTACTTTCATGTGAAGCAGGCAACAACTGCAGGCGCTGCAAACGGCGCGTTCCAGAACGCGGTCGACGAGTGCGTGGAGCAAATGGGACGTAGTCGAACCCAACGTGACCCGTCATGGGACGCAGGAACCGGGCAATGAGAATAAGATAAGCGCAATATGCACCATACCGACCGAATATGTATGAATAATAGTAATTATAACATAATGTATAATATATCAGTACAATAGCCAGAGAGCGCGCAGGTGACAGCGACACCGCCCCAGCCGTGGGCGCCCCCACCCCTTCCAGTCGTGATCCAGAACGCTTGCCTGGAATATTCCATCTCTCGCTCCTTCTCTCCTCCTGCACTCTCCACCAGCACCACGTCCACCAGCTCCTTGCTCAGCTCCCCCTCGCTGACAAGTATCTTCGAATGGTCTGTTTTCGATGAGCAAGCCGGCGGCGACTTTCCCCCGTCCGCGTCCCATGCTCCTAGTCGACTTCGATCGTCGCTGAACAACCGCCGTGCTGGCAGCTGCCATCGCAGGCAGCATGAGAGCAGCATTGTCGCTCCTTGGCTTGCCTCTCTGATCAACACCATCATCTTGGTGTCGTCGTTATCAGCAGCAGCAGCAGCAGCAGCAGTAACTCACTTGTCATCATCATCATCATGACCGAATCACTGCTCCCCCCAGAAAAAATACGGCTTCCGCCGAGCCCGAGCCCCAGTCCGACTCGCGCTTCGTCAAGAAACAACAATCCGCCGGCCAGCGACAAAGCGACGAGCGATGCTTTCCTCCCTATCCCTATCCGCCCGCTTTCGAACTCCTTCCTGGTGCCGCCGCGGAATCGCTCGCCGTTGTCGCGAACTCACGCTCGATCGCGCTCCCTCGCCAGCACTTTGCCACATGGGATGACCAGAGCCCATTCCTCTCCAGGACTGGACTCGCGTGGTCGATACGAGCTACCTCCACATATACCAAGACCCGAAAGCCCCATGGAGCGTGCGATGCGACGACACAGTCCACTACGAGGTTTGGATGAAGGTCGTCCAATGGGCCCGGGCTCACTGAACATTTCAGAGACCATCTCCGAACATGCAGAACTTGAACTCTCGCAGAACCCATTGCCGACCTCCTCGGAGATTCCAACTTCTCCCCCGTTACCACCGCCAATGCACAATACCTTCTCCCGTGGCGCCAGACGGCCGTACACTGCTCCACTCCATACCAGCTTTATGAGCGTCACCAGCAATCCCGCCAGCAGCAGCCCAACCTCGTCACACTCATCTCCCGTAATGCTGCCTGCTAAATTCAACGAGCCATTCCCCGCCATGCCTGCCTCATCGGGTTCGTCGATGCCCTCCACACCAACAAGTTTACGTTCACGGAGTCCCAGTATTTCGTCCCTCGAAACAATACCCGATATCCCGGATGAAGAGGCCGAAGCCGTGGAAGCCGAAGAAATAGCACGGTTGAAGGCAGCTGCCGACAATGCTGATGCCGACAGCATGCGCCGACGTTCCAACCTCGAAAACCCTCCTGCGGGGACCACACGTGGGTACGGGCCAAGGGGGGCTGACAAACGGAAGCGCTGGAGTGTCTGTGGAGCTGAGCATCGTCAAGATCTGGACCTGGAAACTATCTGGGAGGATTGATCGGGCACTTTTTTCTGAAAAGAATCGCCACCTAAGGCCAGCTATCTATCTTTGGTGGCCCTACACTTTACCCACGGATGATTTAGATACTGTATTCAACTGAAAACAGTATGGGGCTCACTGTTTCATATTCTCTTTTTCTTCTTTTTTCTAGCGAGGATTTCTTCATCTGCGACGGCGTTTGACAATATTGTGCCTTGATACCCTGACGTAAGAGAGGCTGCTCATTCATGTTCGTTTGCTCTCGGAGTACGGAGACACTATTCGGGTTACTAGGAGTTTGGTGCCATTTTCAAGGCTAGTGTTTCTTCTTTCTTTCTTTCCTCTCTTGAATTCTTGTGCATTCTGTTATTCTGATTTTTTTTTTCTACAAACGGTGACTGGTCACCATTGTCCATGGACTGGTAGGTAGCATATGCTCTGAATGTATAGCTTCCTAATACAGCGAAATAGCATCTATTTCCAGAAGCCTTCAAAACAGCCGAAGAAACTGCTGAACAAGCATTTGAATAATAATTAATTGAAAACCTAGCCCCAATATCTGACACGTAGTTACCCCACACTTCGCCTCCGCATTTTTCGACTGCTTCCTCGACGTGATGATGGATATGCGAGACCTGCTCCTCCATAATGGAGAATATTGCCAATTCAACACACCAAAAAGATTCTTCAAATTCCTATCTAGCTTCCAGTATGGATGAGCCCTCCTCCCCAGCCCGGCGATACAATTGTACCACCTGTTCCGGATCCTTCCGGCGCCGTAAACACTATGAGCGTCATCTGCGCATACTAGAAGCAAGGATTTTAAATGTGATGTCTGTGGCAAGCAGTTTTCACGAAGGTAATTTTTTCCAGAGCTTCCAATCACTTTGCAGAGACACTTACAATCAACTCTAGAGATACATTGCAACGCCATTCAAGAATCCATGGACAGGTCCTAACAAGGACCCTTCCAAGGGCACCCCACGCCTGTATTAACTGTGTCAAATCAAAGGACCCATTCCTTGTGGAAGGAAAGGTTGTCCCTCCAGGTATGAGTTATATTCTCTTTGAGAAAGTACTCATCCGTCCAGATTGGAGATTCTAACGCCTTACTTATCCGAGCTTTTAGACAATTTTTGGCATGTCAGCTTATACCATGCATAACTCGGTCGATGCTTGGGGACCCGATGCCCGTAAATTCAACCCTGACCGTTGGATTGGGCCTGCGTCCAAGGACTTGGATAAGTGGCTATGCACGTTCTCCAAAGGTGCACGAATGTGCTTAGGGCAAAAATAAGTCCTGATGCCTAAATTGATCCTTAGAATGAGTACTATATATTAGCATTGGCTCACCCTTTATATGATTTCAGTGTTGCACCGGCTGAGATAACCCTAGCATTTGCCTACTTTTTCCGCAATTATGAGATGAGCCTTCCCAAGGGACATGTGGCACCAAAGGGAATTGGTCGCTTTACCTTACAATTTGACAAGCCAGGATTGCCAGTGTTTTTCAAACCTCGTCATTGAGAAGAGGCTTGATCACGCTGTACAGGGCCCTGTTTTTGGCTCCTCGAGCATAAAGCGGCATGACTTTTATGTAGGTAGTTTATTACGAATGTTGAAATATATATATATATACACCAGGTCTAAATAATGCATTTTATTTTCAATATACGCTTACCTTGCATTTGCCGCTTGCCGGTTGCACTGCAGCGACATCATCTGATATGCTGACTGAGCCGAGGCTAATCGTCACCTTCCCTGTCCGGCCTCCCCGGACTCCCCGCATTGCTTTAAAACAGTGGCTTCTGCAATGTGAGACGATTCAATTGTCCATCCCAAGTTCACAGATCACATACGCAAAGACAGTAGGTGCATTGCGTAGTAACCATGACCGCGCCCGTCATCATTGTCGGCGGAGGCCTGGCTGGGCTTGTCGCCGCCACAGAGCTCACCAAAAAACGAGTACATGTCATCATTGTAGACCAAGAAAACGAAGCCAACCTGGGCGGACAGGCATTCTGGTCGCTGGGTGGAATCTTCTGCGTCAATTCATCCAACCAGCGCTTTGTCGGAATCAAGGACAGTCGCGAGCTGGCAATGCATGACTGGTTCAACAGTGCCAGATTCGACCGTGAAGACGACTTTTGGCCGAAGAAATGGGCAGAGGCGTTTGTCAACTTTGCGACTGACCACATGGAAACATACGTGAAGAACGCTGGCGTGTCGTTTGCGAATGTTGGATGGGCCGAGCGAGGCGATGGGAGTGCCACCGGCCATGGGAATTCAGTCCCACGCTTTCATCTTACCTGGGGAACAGGCCCGGCGGTTGTAGAAGCTTTTGAAAAGCCAGTGCGTGAGGCAGCCAAAAAGGGCCTTGTAGAATTCAAGTTTCGACACCGCGTCGACGAGCTGATTGTCGACGAGAGCACTGGCGCCGCGATCGGGGTCCGCGGCCATATCCTTGAGCCATCTGATACAGAACGAGGAATCGCGAGCAGCCGAAAGACAATCGACACTTTTGAAGTATATGGCAGCAATATCGTCATTACAAGTGGCGGCATTGGCGGCAATGTTGACATGGTGAAGAAGAACTGGCCTGTTGATCGCCTGGGCCCGCATGTGCCCAAGACGTTTGTCGTCGGCGTCCCGGCGCACGTTGATGGACGAATGATTGACATTGCAAAAGAAGCCGGAGCCAATGTGATCAACAGTGACCGGATGTGGCACTATACTGAAGGACTGCATAATTGGAACTCTATTTGGCCTGAGCATGGAATCCGCGTTATCCCTGGCCCATCTTCCCTCTGGTTAGATGCTACCGGTAGTCGGCTGCCGTCTTTTCTATACCCAGGGTGCGATACACTTGCTACTTTAAAGCATATATGCAGCACTGGGTATGATTATACCTGGTTTGTACTCAACCGAACAATCATTGCCCGAGAATTCGGGCTCTCCGGCTCAGAGCAGAACCCGGATGTGACCAATAAGAGCATCCTGGGAACACTTTGGCGGATTTTCGGATCGTCGCCCACCGGTCCTGTGCAAGCATTCATGAAGCACGGTGATGACTTTGTCGTCGAATCTTCGTTATCCGACTTGGTCGCTGGAATGAACAGACTCGCCAAGGAGAGAGATGGTCCCCAGCTAGACGTCGAAGACATACGAAAAGAAATTCACCTTCGAGATATCCAAGTCGAAAACGAGTACTCCAAGGATGCGCAGGTAATGCTAATCCGGAACGCACGAAACTTCTCGCCTGAAAAACGCGCCAGAGTCGCTCCACCACACAAGATTTTGGATCCCAAGCATGGCCCGTTGATTGCCGTGCGCATGAACCTGCTGACGCGGAAGACGCTAGGCGGGCTTCAGACAAACTTAGATTCGAATGTGCTGCGTCCAGACGGGTCGCCATTCCCAAATCTATATGCGGCCGGAGAAGTTGCTGGCTTTGGTGGAGGAGGTGTGCATGGGTATAGCTCTCTAGAGGGAACGTTCTTGGGAGGATGCATCTTTTCGGGGCGGGCAGCCGGGCTCAAGATCGCTGAGCAAGTGAGTCAGAAGCCACTGCAGTCGTCTCTATAGCGAGGTTTTTTTGTATATAAGTATGTTACTTTATGTATATAAGTCCCAAGGTGAAACCGAACTTTATACGAAAATTAAATACCGTGAGCGCGTAAGCTGTCAAAGGCCGATTTAGGGCTCAGTCTGGCCTGCCCTATCCTGACTCTTATCAGCACCGCCCCTGATTGAGTTTAAGCTAATTAGCTTTCAATGTTGGTTGTTGTATGTAACCTGGAGGATTCAAATAAGAAGAGTAATAATGACTCATTTTATAAGAATAAAAGGTGACCTAAATTTGCGAGTAATTGCTTTCTGCTCTTGCAAATTATTCTGCGGATTGAAAACAAAGCAATATGGCAGACTCCGACTTCCCCCCAACGTTCAGCATCCCAACTGAACGCCTTCATATCTCCTACTTCCAACCCGACGACCCCGCCCACACTGCGTTTCTCGTGCAGCTGTGGAATACCGACGACTTTATCCAATCGTGCGGCAAAACCGGTATCGTCAACACCGAGAAAGCCGCAAACTTTCTCCGCAACCAGGTGCAGACTGGCTACAAACGAAATGGCTATCACCAATTCCTCGTCTCGCTCAAACCGCATGACGGTGCTACACTGTTCGAAAGTAAGCCTGTAGGCATCGTCTCCTTGATGAAAGGCGAACCGCCCGACGCGTACTCGAAACCGGATATTGGATACACTATCCTGCCGGACGAGAGCGGCAAGGGCTATGCCACCGAAGCTGCTGCTGGTTTATTGGACTATGCAAGAAAACACCTGGGAATTGATGGCGTTTTTGGCTTTTGCGGCAAAGATAATAAGCGCAGTGTGCGCGTGCTGGAGAAAATTGGACTGGAATATCGGGGCCAGAGAAAGCTGAAGGTGTTTGGGGGTAGTGAAAGCGCAGTTTATGCGTTGAAGGGGATGGATCAAGATTTGAAGGTGTATGGCATAGGCGATGATGAGTAATCACATTTTTACTTTGTTTTCAATGTTATGAAAATCTGTACATATGTAGAGAAGAGAGGATTGTATAATTCCTATCTGAGAATATCAATACCAAAAATATTGGTAATCGATAACGTACATCGAGAGATGTCTGGAAGATGCGACTCTAAATATGAGCAATATATAGCAAAGTAATGCAACTCGGTCAAGGTACAGAGTATATGTTCACCAACATAGAAACAGTAGAAGACTCCATACAATGCACACACAATAATTTTACTGACTCTCCACTGCAGTGGGCAAAACAGTCGTCGAAGCCCGGGGGCTGGCATTACTTCCCTTGTGAAACATTGTGTTTCCAGAACTCACACCGGGGTTGGTGCCCATCGGCAGTGAATCATCCTTTCTCACCCCAAGTCCCAATTGACCCAAACTGTACAAATCGCAAATCTGGCCCGCCGCGCGCTCGCCACTCCAATAAGCGCCTGTTGTCGTGCCTAGTCCGACAAAAGGAGCCGTGTGTTCGCCGGCAAACCAAATTCCGCGATCAGGACCCATTCCGAGCCGCATAGTCTCGATATCTTTGTCGCCTGCTTCAAGACCGACCTGGAAATTGGCATATGAACCGTTGCCTGCGTAGTCGTCGGAAATCCATTTCGAGGCAAGGAAGTCGGTGGGCTTGCAGTCTGTTGAATTCGAATAGCCCGGAAGAAGGGAGTAGAATGGGCGGACGAAATGGTCGAGAAACTCGTAGTACGCCGGGGAGGCCTCGTCGAGATCCTTGATGTTCGACACCACGTATTCGGCACATGGTCCATAAATGTAGAACAACAGCGTCGGGTGCGCACAGTTTTCTGGTAAAGCAGCGAGCGAAACACATTGCATGTTCCAGCTTCCTTCGGTCGAAGGTGCTTTGACATAGTCTGGCTGCAGCCACTGTGTATGCGCCGGAGGTTGTTGGCCAGTATTTCCTTTCACGGTGATATCGGACCCATTGATAACTGTCATTCCGCTACCACCATTCGATGCGTGTTTTGCAGGAATGTTCCAAAAGGCACGAGGGAAGGTCACGTATATCTTCTCAAGTCTACCGTATGATATATTATCAATGGCCGACGAAAGACGCGGTGGTAATGACGGAGTGAAAACAGATTTGTTCTTCTTAAGCCATCCCAATGGACATGTGACGATCACGTCGTCAAAATGGTATTTCTCACCACCAGCTGTTGTGACGGTGATTTGGCGATCGCGTGTCAAATCTCTCTTCGCGGCCTGGATACTGACCACGGGCGAATTCAAACGAAGATCAGCATGTTGAAGGGCCAATTGCGAGATGTGACTCAGTATGTTCTTATATGTCGATGCGACAAATAAATTCGCTGGAAAAAAAATCAGTACTTAAAGCAACAACACGTATTGACAAGCACTCACTCCCTTCTATGCATTCCTCAAGACAGAAGAATTTCATACTTTGCCGCTCCACGGGCTCGCCGACATAGGCTCCCCAGAACTTGGCAAACTCCTTGCATGCGGCTTTTTCCTCCGCAGTGAAATCAGCCTGCTCGAGTTGCTGGCAACAAAAATCAAATAAGCTCATTTCAGGTGGAATGGTGTCTTTACACCTGGTGCTGTAGTCGAAGCCTTTATCGACCGTGGTCCACATCCACTCTGCGATCTTCAAAGTGGTAGCCTCGTCAAGAAGCTTGCCGGAAGTGTCAAAGACGGTTTCTTCACCGTCCCATTCACAGGTCGTTGTGCCTGATATTCTGCTTATTTGATCAACGGGGTTCCCTTCGGTCCCGTGTATCCAGTTGGCTCCTCTGTCATAAATTGTTAGCTTAGCTCTTCCATCAGAAATCCGAAGATGGCCACAAACAGGTCAACCGAATGGACACCAACATCAGCTTGAGTGACCTGCGAGTACTAGTCAGCAAGCAATTCACAATTCGGAATAGGGACTTTGTACCCTGCCTCCAATTCGATCCCGTGCTTCCAAGATCGTGACTTTGGCGCCATTCTGGCCCAGGATGTCGGCACACCTGAGTCCAGACACCCCGGCTCCTATGACACCAACATGAGGAGTCTTTCCCATGAGAGCTAGGTAGTAGACGTTTGCTGAAAGCGGCAGTTTCCGGCCGACGTTGGCAGGATTAATACCGGTACGACGTTTTCGAGAGGTCGAGTAGTTTGACTGCAAAAGAAGCTGACTTAGGTAATTAGCTTTACACTCCATGGTTGCGCTTATTCTCAATGTTCTTGATGTATATGGGAATTGGGTCTGGATTGCGGGAATTGTATAGATAGGCTTGGTGCACAAATGGTCAAACAAATGCGAATTCGTTGAAACAAAATGCTTCTCAAGAGTTCCTTGGAAAGAGAAGAGGCGGCAGCAACGACTTCGGACGGCGTGTAACCAAGCTGCAAGGCTCCATGGCTATCCGGGAAGTGTGATCCCAACGACGATTTGATGCTTGGCGTGCAGAAGCTCAAGATGGAACAGGCAGGTACACCCAGATAGCTTGCATATACCAGGCCCGATTGCGTATGAGCCCATCTGACTGCATCGTCGCGGTCGACATATAGCTTGCTGCCGGGGTCTTGCGGCTAACGCGACAAAGGGCGGTTTCTGCAGCATCGACGGGTCTCATTCGGCGCCTCACCCATCTTTCTTTTTTTTTTGGAGTACACGCTGCAGACCATGACAGCACGCGATGACGCCGAGAAGCCCATAGACCGCGGTGGATTGTGCAGAAAAAGCAAAGAAAGTTCTTGGAGAGGGGACTTGCGACTCACGCTGTTATTGGTGATACGGACTGATAAGAATCGGCCTTGTGACGTCCCCCACCTTGCAGTGCGTGCACAATACGTTGTCCGGCTGCAGGCAAGCGAGGGAATGATGGGCGAGTGTACGATTTCTCGAATATGGAGATGCCAGCGGTATATATATAGTGAGGGATATATAACGAGGAAGAGAAGGACTCAGGAGTGAAGCTGGCAGTGGAGGCCTGGAAAGCAGAGAATTTGCGGCCGATAAGGCAGGCGCATGCTCCGATCCCCGCCGGCCCATTGGTTGCCTCGGCTGGCCAATTGCGGCCTGCAACCCCGCCGCATCCAGCCAATAGCAGCAGCTTTATGGACCCACCAGGATATTAACGGCGGAGTACTTGTGCATCAACATGAATGGTGTTGGAATACAAAATACCAGGTTTTCCCCAATTCCTGCAGCCAGGACATTCACAGGTCACATGCATTCCCTTTCTGGGACTTTCCAGGGTGCTCTCACCTATCTCTCTAATCTTGGCATAACAATGCTGGCTGCCTGAGGTATGAATCAGGCAGTCAACTTGGAAGATGTTATATAAGATGACCGCCACAATATCTCAAATGCTGGAGTGTGGGCCTCTATTCACAAGAAGATTAAATCCAAGCAGACCTTTATCCCTGAGCCTCGAGAAACACCCGACTCGGTACGCGAACTGCGTTGTTCGGCAGCTGCACCTTGTTGCTGGGTTGTACTGCTGGACAATGAAGAGTAACCGTGTTGACATTAATATAGACCAGTATAGTGTATAATTAGAGCATACTACGGAGTACTTAGTACTTACTAACAAGCTTGAAGCTGCACTGCTGCAAAGTCTATAGATAGACAAAGTGGCCAATCAGACCTGGCGCTAAGAATGCTTGGTGCCCCACTTTAAGCGCTGGCTAAACCAATCACAGAGGATTGATCCGTGTCTATTTTTACCACGGCCGGTACGCGGTTGTGATTGGATATTCACCCTGCTTTTTATCGCCGCATCTTGTTTCACCATGTTTGGATGAGATGTTGTTTGTCTAAAAATATGCTCCGACACGGTATATATGAGCTTGCACTGCTCTGTCGTCTGGTTGTGGACCGAGTCCGACACATTCCTTCAGTCATTGGTTTCTTTGCATCTGCATCTGCATCATCGGAGTTGGGATTTTTGCATACAGCGTCCTGGTGACGGCACATCTACAACATTCAGTCTTTTTTTTGCCGTTATACATCAGTTTTCATTCATTTATTTTTTATTGGATTTTGAACCATGACTCAAGAAAAAAGCCCATCTTTCGTCTCCAGAGGAGAAAGGCTTCCGACTATCTACGAGGATTGCTGCACCACCTTTGAGCCAAGCCCGAAACGCTCTTCCTACTTTTATTTCTTCTCGTATACAGGCCTTATATTCTGCCTGCTACTGGTCGGCCGCAAACTCGCCACCCATACCGGCATCTTCCCCAATGACCCTAGCCGAATTTTCCATCCAAGCTTGTGCAACACGACCCCAAACAAACTCGAGCTGGTCCTCTCGACAAGCCGAGGAAGCAACATCTCATGGATCCATGACCATCTGAGCAGCTGGCCTGCCAACATTTACCGTCTCGACGACCCACACACTCTTTCTCCTTCTGTGCCCTCGACCAAGGGTGGCGAGGCAATGGCGTATCTGACTTTTATAATCGATCGGTATCGAACCCTGCCCGACGTGACGGTTTTTTTGCAGGATAAGCGGTATATATGGTCTAATGATAATCCTCTTTATGGTAAGTTTGTGTGCGCTTCGTGTTTCTGGAAGTTGCTAACAGATATGAGTAGACAATGTAATCTCAGTCGTCGACTTGCAAACCACTTTTGTTCAATCCGCAGGCTACGTGAACCTGCGTTGTGCGCTGAAATGGGGATGTCCCGCGCAGATCGAGCCTTCACAGCTCATGCGCGAGAAGATTATAAACACGATGAAGCCAGCAGAAATGGAATACCCATCCGAATTCGCCAGTCTGTTCCCGGGTGTTGAGTTGCCTGAAGTAGTTGGCGTACCGACTGGCAACCAGTTTGCCGTGTCTCGAGACAAGATTCTCGAGAGACCGCGAGAAGATTATATAAAATATCGAGAGTGGCTGATGAAGACGCCTCTGGAAGATGCGGTTGCCAACCAGATTCTGGAGTATTCCTGGCATAGTAAGCTTCCTCCCCGTGGGCCAGTTAAGTGTTTCCTCAAGAGTAGCCATCTGACTCAGACGCAGTGATATTCGGCAAGCCCCCACAGTATTGCCTCGACCCTCAAGAATGTTATTGCCAGACTTTTGGGCGGTGTGGCCTGAGCAAGAGCGATATAAGCAAGCAATGGGTTGACAGAGGAAGAGAATTGCCAGGGTCCTGGCCAGGCTGTTCGAGAATGATGGATGGTAGAAGGGAGGCAGTGGCATCGTCCCACTGACAAGTTCTTTTTTTTTTCTGTTTTCCCCCTTTTTTTTGAAAATATAGAATAGTTGTAATGTATAAGAGTGACTTTCAGCGGTTGTCATGGGCGGTGAACAAATCGAGAACCGTATCACATGACGGCTTGTCTGTAAACACACAAAGTTCCTTGTTTGTCTCGGCACGCTTTCGAAAACAATATCAAATCTGGACTCTTCGTCTGTTGTTATCGTCACGGCGCTGCAACTATGACGGACATCAAAAGAAAAATCCCACGTGCAGCCTCCCCAACAAGCCACAAGTTCAGCAAGAAGCTGAAGAGACACCCAAGCATCGAAGTTGTGATAGAACAGCCCAGTACGCCAAAAGCGAGAGGTTCGAGCCCAGACACCGCGTCTCCAACTATTTCCACCATCTGCACAAGGACCACAAAGTCCAAAAAGTCTAGTGCTCGTCAAACACGACAGGTTTCGTATTCCCTCAAGATACCTAAGTATAGGTCTATGCTAATGAAAACAGTGCCCAGAAACACCTCCTCACAGACAAGCAACACAGCACGCCGTCGATAACTTCTCGCGAGCTTCTGCAAAGTTTCGTCAAAGCAGCAGAATCAGTCTCCAAATAGAGGACGAGCTGTCGAAAAAGCCTCGCAGCAGCATGGCAGACAGAGCGGCCTCAGCGTCGTCGTCGAAAGACAACAAGGAAGAACTCGTGTCCATGAACCGCCAGCTGGACCGGATAAACCACAAGCTGGACAACATAATCGCAGCTTTGGAGGAACTAGTAAGCCCACAAGGTAGACATTGATTTACAAACGCATGAGCTGACACCGTGGAACAGGTTGAAAGCTCCCATCGGTTTGCAAAGTAGAGAGGACGTATCGCTTTTATTTGCATGGGCGGTTGATATCATATGGAGGGTTTTGCGTTTGCTGCAATTGAACAAAACACATGTTAATTTAAAAGAATCAGAATAAAGGATCTTAATGAAGTCCAAGTAAGCAGCTCAGAGTGTACGCTAGGCGGACCCGGAGGGATGACCTCATTGGGCCGGGCGGCAAGCAAGGGGCAGCAGCAGCAGGGCTGTTCCTTCCCCTCGGCTTCGTTTCTTGCATTTTGAAGATTTGTTTCCATTCATTAATCAACGCTGTTCATGTCTCATCGTAATTGTACAGGCGAAAAGGAAGAGGGGAAAACACTGCGGCTCGCTCGCTGCAGACTGTACAACCATCCGAGATAAGACAATTGCTCTCGAGGCATCATCATAAAAGCCCGACAAAATACAGAGAACCAAAGGAAAACCACAAAGGAAAGTAAGCTATCACGCTGGACATCGTCATCACATTGGCTTTTTTTTATTATTTTCTTCTTTCTTCTTCTTGGGCACTGTCACCTCCATGCGCCCTGGCTCAGCGACAGCAGTCCTTGGATGCAGTCGAGGTCTTCTGCGCGGCTGGATGACCCTGTCTTGGACATAAACGCTGCCACTTCGGCATCAATCTTTCCGGAGTGCGGCACTTCATTCTCTTTGTTGCTGCCACGCATGCCTCGCGAAAACCGACTCTTTGCGCCACCAGCCGCCAAAGCAAGATCATCAACGGTGGTGTTTTTCCGCAGTCCGTTCTCCTTCAACACCGCGCGAGGCGCATAGGACGTCACCCTTCGGTGTCGGCGTGGAGCCGCTCGCTCTTGCGTTCCAGGTAACCAGTTTTCTTTGTCAGAGTCACCTCCATCCTGCTCCGGTTCTTCTCCCTGGTCTTTGGATGCCTTTGCGGCGGCCTGCAGTGTTTTACCCGAGTACCGTTCTGCTAGCCCAGCTCGCTCAACAGATTCCAAACGACCCAACGACGATACGGTACGCCCAAGTTTCCTTCGTTTATCCCCTCTGAATTCATCTGCTGCTCTGTGGCTATCAAGTTCAGGGCGCGCAGAAAACGTGGATCTCGAAAACGAGCTGGTACGAGCTAGCGACCGATGGCTGCCAGAACGGTATAGCCCTGGCGTCCGGGCACCAGTTGTACCTTGAGAGCTTGCTGGGGTTGACAAAGCACTCCGGGCGTCTGTGTCACAGTAAAGCTCCCACATCCGGGCGTCACGCGAGCGTCCAAATGGTTTTGCTTCTCCTTCTCGATCCGTCATCGCAGGTCTCAAGCCGCCAAAAGCAATCGCACTTGTACTTCTCCGGAGTCCAGACTGTCGTCGGGTGCGGCTGGGTACCATACGAATGCGGTTTTTGGAAGGAGACGGTTCATCCTCGGTCCGAATCAGTGCCTCGCCATCGGATGACATGGAGATTCGGAGAGAAGCGCGTGGCTTTGGAGGGGATGGTGTTTGTTCTCCCTTTTGTCTGACAAGGGCCTCGCCGTCAAACGACATGGATATTCGAAGCGACGGAGGTGATTTAAATCCAACTTGTGTTGACTGGGTATCGTTGGACTGTGGCACCACGTCCACTTCTGAAAAGGCACGCTTCCTTGACATTACGTCAATCCCTAAACCGGCTATACCCTGGGACTTTTCCAAACGCTTTTCCTGGTTGGCTGTTTCAGACAGCGGATGAGTTGTCTGAGATGAGGGGATTTCGTTCAATTGCGAGCTTGGGAGGTCAACGTCACTGCTGCTGTTGCACACACCAGGGATTACATCGCCCTCATCACCCTCTTCGTTTCGTTCTTGATCATCGCTTCCAAACGAAGAGCTAAGCTGCGATAAAGCAGAATTGTTCTGACTGCTTGGCGGGGCATCGGCGGCATTTCCCGAAGCACGCGGACCGACGAGTTCATGGGGCTCGAGAGGTTTGGACTTTCGACGGTCGTTCTGTCGCCTATTTTGAAACCAAATCTATACAAAGAGTATTACTCGGTTAGCCACACACCACTGCATCGAAATTGAGGCAAAGACGCGTCGGAAACGCGTACCTGAACTTCCTTTTCGCCCAGAGCGACGCGGCTGACTATGCTCGCACGGGCGGCTTTGTCGGGCTTTGGGTTCTTTTTGTATTCGGCCTCCAGAACAGCATGGTCCTCAGGGCTGCAAGATTGACGTTGGTTAGTGGCATTGTGGACGGGCGAAGCGACGCAGTCTGCTTACCTCGTACGCCTGCGCTTCTGGCGAGCCAGCAATTTGTTGTCTACACGCGGCGGCAGGTTCTGCGTCAATGTTTTCTGAGAGTGGACGAGGAAGGCATAGTTGAGGTTCGACGGCTCCGAGGCATACGCCTGAGGTGGCGAAGACGAATTGGCGGCGGTGGACGACGAGTCCAGCGTAGGCATTGTCCGCGTAAAGAGATAATCTATCTCTAACCCTAGGTATATGGGAAAGGGATGGTCGAGAAAGAAATGCCACGAGGACGTCGACGTTCACACAAGAGGGCAACGGGTAATAAGCGAGAAACAGAGGCGGTTATGGCTCGCGTCTTGGGCGTTGCACGCGGGCTGCACGGTCTATCCCAGAGCGGAAGTATGGGGACGCTTCGCGGCGGGCGTTTTGCATGAGGGACCCGCGCGCTCGCCTCACGACGCGCCTGTTTCTGCGCCGCGCGGTGCCCGTTACGAGACATTATTATGACTACTATTATTGCTGCCATTAATCTATTTCCACCCCCGATTATTGCCATTTCTCTCACTGCCACTGTCGTGCGATTATTGATTCTGCACAACGCAACCGAGATCTGGGCTTGTTTATCGCAGCACAAAGACCGACAATAACTACCCCGGCCATCTTCACGCGATGTGGAAAGATTCCCCTCATTCCTGGAACATTTCCAGGAATCTGAGGATTACTCACATACAGAGTATTTCATCCAAATACTAATGCTTGGTACTTGTTCGTGCCAACAGAGAAAGACGTGATCGGCAAGCCACAAGCGCGTCACCACGCGCAGTCCCGTGACCTGCGCTGCCGGCCGGGTGAACGTTAATCCGGCGGCTCGTGATGTCACGTGCGAGTCAGCCTTGCCAAGCCCTCGTCTCTGCCTCGCGCCCGCCGATCGTCACCTGACCTGACTTGCAGCGGGCAGTTGCCGCGCCCTCAAGGCATCAATTGATCTTGCACATTCGCACTGCTCGACCCTCGGACCACCAGATCGGCATCTCCGATCGCCCTTCAGACTGTACGGAGTATAATATCGTCCAATGCCCTGCAATGATTGTTGCCTTACTCTCCCTGCCAGTCAACGATTACGCACCCCTGCCCCTCAGGCAACAAGGCTAGTCCGCTCTTGGAATGCGGCTGAAAAGCGGCCCACCGGTCAGACCGCCAGTTAACGAAGGGCTGACCCTCGTTCGCAACAACTCCAACGGTCAAACAGTCCCTCATGACATGCCTGTTGACCCTTCCAGCTCCAGTGTGTCTGTTGCCCGTCCCTATCCAAGCCACGACCGGCTTGCTCAGGCACTGTGTATTACTACCTACTTGCATGGATGCCGTCGATGGCTCATTTAACAACAAATCATCCCCGTCCGTGAGTTCCCCCGAGCTAGGAGAACAGGCCCCGCAAATCGGCAATGCCCTTCTCAGCCTGGTGTCTCTCTTTCGTTCCGTCGTTCCTCTACGGTGGGACCTTCCACGGTCTTCTTGTCCGGCCCGGGGCGGAGTGGGTGAGACGATCAACAACCCTGTCCATAAGATGGCTGGCTAGAATTCGCTTCTGCCTCTTCATTCGACAGGGCCTCATCTAATGGCTGTCGACCGTTGCTTCCTTTGATTAGGCCTCCCGCCAATGGCCGACGAATACAGTCCTGACATGCACTCGACAGGAGAGCGTCTCCTCTCGCTGGCCAATGAGAAAAATGGCCGACCAGATGGTACGCGTACATAGTCTGGTCATTGCTGAAGAATTTTGTCCTTTCTTTCGCCCAGAAGGGCCCACCGCTGTGGTCCGGTTGACGGTCTTGACTACATTGGGCTGGCTTCCATGTACGTTAAAATTGCCCATCGAAAGCTTCGCTAGAAAATTTCTTATTGGTACTACACCTGGACGTACTTGGCATACGTGTAAGCATTTATTATATTGCTATGCCGACCTTTTTCTGCAGGGGGTTCTTTTCATCAAAGGGCTGGACTATCCCGTATCTCAGGCATCCGTTATAGAAGGCAGTGCTTGGCCAGCTATTTTCATGGCTGCCTTGTGTTTTTCACTGACATACTTTGCTTCTTATTTTTCTTTTTTTTCTTGGCCTCCCTTCTATGTCGCTCATTTCAGAACCCTGCCCTTCATTTTACCTGATCACCGATCTTTTTTTATTTAAAAATATTATATATCTTTAATCTTGTTTCTTCCTGCCATCGTTCATCAAATGATCAAGATTGCACTGGCAGGGACCAGTGGTCTCTCGCAATACATTGCTCACCATATATCCACGCAAACATGCCACCAGTTTTTCTTCTTATCTCGAACTGTCAGCCTTGCCTCGCCGCCCCCTTTGTTTCGATGGACCCTGACTGATGGACATGTTAATGTAGCCAAATCCCGGCCTCACAGCCAAAGGGTGGCAGGTCCTCCCCGTGGACTACGATAATCTCGAAGACGTACGCTATAAGCTGATCGGTGTCGATACTGTCATTTCGACAGTCATTGGCCCAGCCCAGCTGTCTCTCATCGAAGCTGCCGCCGATGTACACGTTCGCCGCTTCGTGCCCTCCGAATTTGAGGGACCATTACTACAGCGTCCAGCAACAAACGATCCACTCGACCGAGGCCAGAAGAGTGCCATCTCTCTGCTCTCCGAGAAAAGAAAGAAATACGACATGGAATTCTCAGTCTTCTCCTGCGGTGTTTTCTATGAGAGATTCTACCCAGGAGGAATGGCGGCTCTGCAACTCGGTGCTGGAACACATATATGTGGAGAAGGTGACTATATTGTCAATGTCAGACAGCGTACAGCCACCATCCCACTTCATTCCTCTTCGGATGTGTATATCTCCATGACGTCCGCCGAAGACGTAGCTCGCTACGTTGTTGCCGCACTTGACCTCCATACATGGCCGGATGAATTCCTTTTGGCTGCTGAGCGGATGAAAGTTGACGACATTGTCACGGCAATAGAACTTTTTGTGTGCGGTATATAACCTCCCTACTTTTGCCCAATCTTGCCTGAGCATGTCTAATTATATTTTCTACAGGAGCGGAATTTCAACGCCAATACGTCAGCGAAGAGTTTCTCGACAGCGCTATCTCATATGCACAATCTACGGGCAACACATCGGAAAAATGGCGCCTTTCCCACCTGATGGCCACTTTGCAAGGCCGATATGACTTTCCTGGAGCTAGTCTCGAGCAACTAATTCCCGATCGCCCAAAGCAATTCGTTGACTGGTTAGTAGCCGCGTGGTCTGTATCATAGTCCTGTCCCTCAAATTTTATATTTTTATTATCCCGAAGCACGTGCACTCGATTCCAATTTCTGCGCTGGTCGCAGAGGATATGCACATGTATACTTTTGCACTTTACATGAGCAGACTTGCATGGAGTTTAGGCGGACATGACTAAAGTCTAGTGGAGAAGCACACATCGGTTTCGGTTTCGGTTTTTTCTCTAATTATCCCTTATTTAATCTTTCTACTTCTCTTTTCTATCCGAAAAATTGCAGCTGAGCCAGCAAACGAAGCACACGCAAATACTACATTATTACTCAATATAGATGCACTAAACAACAAAGGTTCCCAACAACTCATAACACCAAAGGGGTTTTCCTCCATAGAGTTTAACAGAGTCAATCGGACTCGGCTATTCTATAAGATGTTGACTGACTCCGAGTTACCCAAATTTTTGGGACGAGGCGCTGGTCGGCTGTTTCAGCTGTGGCTGGGGCAAACTGTACACAGACTAGCTGGTCAGCCCTACTGATCGCACTGCAGCTAGCGGTTAGTTGGCTATAGAGGCGAGGACTTATGTCAGATTATTATTCCTGCTGAACCCTTGATTACCTGGCATATTAAATCATGGCTTGCATAAGCCAAGGCGCATTAATAATTAGGGGTTTTTGCGCTTTGTTGGTTGAAACATGTGACGATTCCAACTGGGATTAACCCATTTCTATGTTACATTTACAGACAGAAAGTTGCATACCAGCAATTTTTATTTTTATTTTTTTATAAATAAAATAATCATCGCCGAAAATCAAACACATTATTTAAATTATTTGAGTGGGATGCATCTTAATAACCGCTCGAGTTAATTCAATATAAAGCTCCGTCTTCGAAATTAGTGCCCTCAATGAATGAACCCCATGTAGCCTGTGCCGTAGTCAATATCTGTTTGCGCCGAGGAAGAAAAAAAAAAGATACAGAGAGGAGAGGAGAATGAAAAAAAAAAAAAAAACCAACCCAATCAATTTCCATATCATTCGGCATTGTAAATAAATCTCGCTCCAAAGAAAAGCCCTTGTCGTCGTAGGTCGGTTGATAAGAAGAACTTGTCAGTGTTAATTTAGGAAAGCCTTCAAACGACTCTGGAGTTATAATTGCGTGAGATGGACTAGTAGTTGTAACAGTGGTGTTGGATGATTTAATATGATCGTCTTGAAAGCCCGAAAGCATCCTTGAAAGGGTTTGATATATCCTCGAACCATCTTCAAAAGAGCTACTAGCATTTTTCCAAAACTCGCAAGACTTTTCCAATGCATGTATAATAGAATATGATTCCTGCATGTCTGTAGAGTCTCGTCGGCGCAGTTCTAATTCCAGAAAGAGCACCATGGCGGCGAGCACCAGCATTTGTCTACTTTGTGAGAATTGATACCAGGCGGGCGTCAGCAACCGCTGGGAATCCAGCAACGCTAGTGCAGATGTAATGCATCTCTTTCGCGAAAGGTCAAACTGGGAATTCAATCTAGCCTTGGCCATGTACCTTCGATGCAACGTGCACATGCCTTTGTGATACATGCATTCCACACTTAGACTCGAGAAAGCTAATTTGCTGGTGTGATCAAACCGGCACTCATCCGTGTCTGCCAGGTGGATTTTCATGTGCGGTGGAATTTGGCTATGTGCGTCATACAATGCCTTGTCGATCTCGAGCACATTCTCGTAAGAAGAGTGCAATGTCGGGTTATTGTTAAAATCGGTGATGCGGCCCAGCGCTCGAAACACGCGGCCCTTGACAATGACATATGTTACCGGGGTATACTCCGTCAGCGGCCTCGATGGCGGGAGATTGGTTGTGTTTTCGTTAAAAAAAAACTCCCAATCATGTATATTGCGCGGTTCCATTGTATCTGAATATATTGCTGGGATCATGCGGGGAAAGCCTCCTCGAAACGAGGCCACATCGTCCATACTAAGTACTGACAGCCAGATTCGACGTCGGAATTCGCCTTGCAAGGCGGAAATGGAGGGTAGCAGCGAAGGATCTCTGTGGTAGCCCATATTGATTGCGACCCGAACAATAACTCCGGTCATTATCCATAGACCGCGACTGTTGTCGTCCTTTCGATTCAACTCGGCAGTTGCATTGAAGCGCAAGGTTTCCAGAGTATATGGTAAACATTTTGCAATGTCGCCAATGAGTAGACACTGCGCTGTACGTACCCGGTATAGTTGAAACAGCGATTCCGAGCCTCCTTCGTATTCTGGTGGCTCGTCCACTTGCCGATATGCGAGCATGGTGATTCCAAGAATCGAAAAAAGCAAGCCTAGCCATATAATGTTTGTTTTGGAAGGACTTTTCCAGTGCTTCTCATACTAAGCATCTAAATTAGTCGAGAAAAGGAGAGGTAACCCATGAGTGTTGGAAGAGGTACCTCGGACATGAAAGTTGCCTCGTGTAGTATTGCTGGGAAAGGTATGAGTTCTCGAGTATAAATCATGTTTGTTTGATGCTGGCTCAACTTACGAGGAACTATAATGGGAAATTTTTCGCCATCAAAAAACCAGGATATCAGCCTATCAGCCTCTGATTTCGGTGGCAACGCTGCTAGGATTTCTATTCTTTCAATTGGTTTGACATGGCCAAACAGTAAACTTGAGCCATCCACTGTGTGAGACAGATTGGGTTGCACGTCATTGTAGCTGGCCGGGTCGTCTTGACTTTGGTTCCAGAACTTCTTGATTTGGTTGATCTGGATCAAAATTAGTCAGATCTTTAAAATCACCAAGATACCTTTTCTTCTCCCAAAGGAGGGGATATTACTTCTTGTAGCACATCATACCAATCTTCTGCGCCTCTATACACAGAATGGGTGCTATCAATCACCGTGTGGGCCACATCCGAAGTATCAGACGCTAGATCAATAGCTGGATACCCAGATTTTGGGTGGGGGCTATGGGCTTCATGGCTTTCAAGGGGTAATTCCTTGTGCTGGCTGTCTATTAGCTTCTTTACTAGACCCTCCAGATGATTGATCCGCTGCTGCATGGAACCCCCATTCGCGTCACGGTGAGCTGTGGGTGCCGAGCCCTTGTACTTGCAATTTGACAGCTCATCGCGCGCCGTGCAGTTCTGACAGGGCTGCTCGCGATTACACTTCAGTCTGGCGTCGTCAGCATGCTTTCGTCCTCTACAACGCGGAGAATAGACTGGTCGACACACTTTCGAGTGCGGCAAGGATCACATGATAGAGGAAGGCGATTTCGCCGGCCGGCCTTGTGTGATTGGGCTACAGCAGACATAGTCTTGAGCTTGCCGTCCGTGTATCAGTAAATGACCGAAGGAATTGCTGGCGTCTTGTGCATGTAGAGCACTGAATTGCGTCCGCGGCGATATCGCGATGTGCAGGAGATCCCACGTGACTTATCTCCGCGGACATAGACGCTCCCTATCGCCGCGGAGATAACCCTAACCCTAACCCTCGCAGATGAAGGAGTGGATATTTAAGTCGTTGGAATCGCCAATTCCTCCAAAGAAAACAGAATTAAATCTTACTATTATTGCAAGATACAAAAAAGCTACTAACGGCCATGCCGTCTTTCGGAAACTTTCTTCACACGCAGCTCATTGCCAAGCTCCCCGTCCCAACCTCCTCCTTCACCTCCAAAACTGTTATTATCACAGGGTCCAATACAGGGTTAGGCAAGGAAGCAGCACGGCATGTTGCGCGTCTCGGTGCAAACAAACTAATTATTGCTTGCCGAAACGTTTCCAAGGGCAACAATGCTAAGCTTGAAATTGAATCTTCAGTGCAATGCAAACCAGACGTCATCGAAGTTTGGGAACTAGACATCGAGTCTCCTGCATCTGTTCAGAAGTTTGTTGAGCGCGCAAACACGCTACCGCGCCTGGACGTATTGATCAACAATGCCGGAATGCAGACACTAAAGTACCAGTCCGTTTATGGAACGGAACGGACCCTTGCTGTGAACAATATCGGCACGTTTTTGCTAGCCTTGCAGCTCATTCCGAAATTGAAGGAGACTGCAAAGAATTATGGGGTGATACCACACCTTACATTCACGGGCTCAGCCTTGTATGACGTTGCGAAGTTTCCTAAGAATTACGGGGAGAATATTTTTGATTGGTTCGGTGATGAGAGTCACTCGACTGGCATGAACCAGTAAGATGATCCTGAGAATGGTTTTTTTCGAGCCTGGTTAACCTCTTTGATGTTAGATACAATCTTTCGAAGTTGATTCTTCTATATGCTATCGTCAAGTTAGCTTCTATTGTCAACTCGGATGTCACTAACCCTATCGTGGTCAACTCTCTTGATCCGTGTTTTTGCAAAACAGGCTTGCCTGGGCAGGTCCATGGTGTTGTCAAAGTTTTTCTGAGAATTTTTGAAGCTCTGTTCGCTCGGACGTCGGAAGAAGGGTCCAGACTACTGGTGATAGCGGCTTCTGCAGGAAAGGAAACCCATGGAAAATACATGCGGGCTGGCGCAGTGCAAGAATATGCGCCATTCATTACAGATAAAGATGGCATTGAAAAAAGCAACGCTATCTGGGAACAACTCGGCCAAAGGTTGGAGCAACTGCAACCGGGTATTATGCAGAATGTGAACAGTGTTTGATGCACTGTGCATGTGTTCTTTTCTTGCATCCTATTTTTCAGTTCTGCACTTTTATACTTGGTAATATTAATCTTTAATAGTTGAATTTGTATTTTTAACCTAGAAGTCACTTTGCAATAGACAATGTAGATTTAATGATAAATTGCAGGGCTGACTAGGACTACATGTACCCTCGAAACAGCTAGGCTTTTTTGGGCTTCATGGTTAAAGTTATTTAGAAAAAACCATGATCATTGAAAATGTTTCATTTAGTGAACGTAATTTGTTAACAACATCATTGTCAATAAAAAGCATAGCGAATTGGCGAATAAGGTGTTGCTTTTAAGCCTTCGATTTCCCACCACCTCGCAAAGCAAGAAAATGGAAATGGGTGCAAGCTTTGTGCTGATTGAACCTTATGCCCAGTAAAATCCCCGGGTGTAACCCTTCATGTCAATCGGCGGATATGAAAGATGCGAAGGATTTTAGTTGAGCTTGAGCATGTCCTCAGCGGGGCAGCAACCAGCACAGGCCTAAGTTTAGGGTTAATCTGTGAAATAGTCTTCATGGTTGTATACAAATGTACTTACGCCGGAGCAGAAGTCAGGGCAGCCACAGCCAGGAGGGTCTTCACAGCAGTCTTGTGCGACGGCAACTGCCGCAAGGGTCATGAGGAGGAACGACCAGATACGCATGTTGGGTTGATTTAGGCTTCTTGTTGGTGGAATAAAAGGTTGATGGTGAGAGAAGAAAAGAGTAAACTGGGCAGGGAATCAGTGACCATTTATAGTTGACATTTGCCTTGGCCAAGTATTAGGATTTCACCATCACACCGCTCTTCATTGGATTGATGCCTGTATCATTGTATAAACCATGTTTTAGGAATAGGCCAGTGAAAAGGCGCATAATGTCCAACACAGTTGACTGTTCTCACCAATCGTAGTAACATTCCAAGTCATTTATGGCCCCATTTAAGTTTATGTTTATGAACAAATGAAATCATGAAATTTGGATACACCAGGTCCGAGAAGGGATATTTCCGAAGCCGAATAAGCCACATGGTAGCATTGCTTAGTCGTATTGCTTAGTCGTAGCCTGTCATGCAATTCGTTTAAATCTTAGTTCAATTAACAAAGGCTCTTCCCCTCAGATTGCAGAATAATATAGAAAACTTACCAATAAATTAAGCTTCTGAGGCAATAAGCATAAGCACTAGGGCCAACTTGGCTTCTTACATCGCCCCGATGTCCGCTAATCGTCCCGCCGACATCCGTCCGCAAAGAGTCACGCCCAACCCTGCAATAGGGCATATAGGGTGCCGTTCGTACACTAACGCATATTCACTTATCAGTCCAGGTGATGTGTCTTGAAGAAGGCTGAAATAAGTGAAGCTGTCGTTTATTGCGGCGAATATTCAGATGTTAGATCTATGCTTCAGACAACTTGTTTTCCATTTAGATACGCCAATTGACACGCAGGGTCAGCGCCGGTATGAACATAGAATTCGATGTCCTTTAGATTTAATTTAGAGAAAGAAAATACCATGCCTATATCTCTGCGTCAGCAAGTTTAAGGGCAAAATTCCAACAAATAAACGATTTGCCCAGATCTAGCGATATAGCCTGCTGACACTGTCCAATACGAGAGCCCCTAAATTGGTGTGGTGGTACAACCCAAAAGGACCGTTTTTGAGACATTGGTATTTAGTGGTAGAATATGTGAAATTAGTGGATAACGAGGCTATTCATCTGCTCCGGCAGGATCCGTGCTGACATTTGGGCTGCAATGTTTAGCAACCCGAAGAAGAATGGCTTAAATAACGCAGTCACTTTGTGCATAAATTCGACTCTGAGATGACTAATTAGGCTATGGTCATTAATCTCTTCTATGATTTCTAAATCCAGACAAGATATTTGAAGAGACCAGCTTTGAACCAATTTTACATATACTTTTATGTCCCTGGATAGAACGGAGTTGTGAATTTTAAAAAACCTCACATTACTTCCCCAGCTGGAATGTGATTTTTTTTTATGAAGAACAAAACTAGTTATTAGCAAAATCTTAACAAGTATGAGTTTTTTTCGCAGCGGATAGAGGTTCAACATGGAAAGCGCCGTGGTTCCCGATTATATCTATGTAAAACAGCGGCCTGTATAGTAAATATCTCGCCTTTTTTGCTACATATGTAGTAAAAAAAATAAATATAGCCTAACTGTTAAATATTAATGAATAATGCATGTATAAAGACGGGAATACACGAAATTATTATTAGAGCCACTCTGTAGTTACCAGTAGTGTCAACCCATAGTCATCCTCAGAGACACTAGGAGACGAGGAAACGAAAGATCAAGTGAAGATGTGAGGGTTCGGGTTTGTTCAAAAATTTTTTGAGGTTTGAAGCGACTTTAGCTGGTGAGATTTTGTACTCTTTCTCTAAATATAGAAACTAGAAATATAATGGACTGATGATCTGAAATGTTCTGTCTTCCTCTCGTCTTGTCGGCATTTCAGGGTGAGATCTCGATGTAGGAGAGATCGACACGTGGTGTTTTTATATTCATTCCCACTGTTTCACTTGCTGTCCGAGTCTTTGGTCGCACAGCAGTCTGGAACACGTGAACCTTGGTTTTTTATTCGTTTACAAACGGCAGTAGTGAGAAAGCCAGCGTTGTGTGATCTGCATTTGACACTGATTTTGATTGATTCAATATAGTAATGTCCCTGAATGATGCCTGCTGAGGCCGTTCTGCGTACGATTGTGATTGATCAGGCCCGACACGCGTCTATTGAATTGGCCTATGGCGGAGTACGCCTGGCGTGGCAAAAGTTAAATGATCCATGGAAAAGGCTTATCGCATTACTATCGCCAGTCGATGACACCACCGCATCCGAGGCCAGCAAGAATAGCCGGAGGAGGCAGTGCTCAGCGCTCGGCCAGCCCTTTGAGATACCTGGATATCCAAAATCTTGGGCGAGTCACGAACAAAAGAGATAACGCAATGATTTACAAGAAAATCAAAAGCGAAAAGGCAAAAAAATAATGACCTCTGCGAAGTCGATCCCTGCTGTGCGACCCGAAACCCCGCATTGATGGGCTCCGGATGGGGCAGTGAGCTGCAGTACAGCTGATCGCCGCACACGCACTAGGTGACTTAAGACTGGCAGGCTGGCTGCTGGCTGCAGAGTGTTGTCATTCTTGCTGTCGCTGTCTTGTTTGGGTCGAGGATAAGCGTGCTGAAATAAAAGATCCGAGTCAGTTGACTTGTTTGTATACACACCCGAAGGCCTGTCCCGTGCGCGCTTGCATAGACTCTCGTCAAGTGTTGCTCTTTTATAGAGACAAACCTAATTAATAGCTCTCAACCTTGGCTCTAGTGGAGACGGCCATGCAGTTTTATTGGCGAGAGCGAACACACTGGCTGTGCGACACGACACACACGACTGGACCAGGCCGTTTTCTCCTCATAGCGCCCCAAGCGGCAAAGCTAAATAATATGGCAGGAGACTTTGTGTACCAAAAGAACCAGTGCGCTTATCGCATCACCGGTGGGACTGGCGTGGTGGTTTTTTATAAGTGGGAAGAATCCCTCATTCTTCTCACTTGTACCTTGCCTCCCGATACAATAAGACAAAACCTCCACAAAGTGCTACTTCGGAATGAACTGAACTGAATCCACACACCATGAATCATGCGACTCGGCCTCATAGTCGCTTGTGCTATTATTGGTGAAGAGCTGGTCGTGTATGTTGCACAAGGCAGAGGTCACTACCTGGTACATTGATGCGCCTGGCCGAGAAGTGCGACACAGCGAAAGAGAACGGTCGCAATCGAGATTTTTCTTTTTTATCGGAGGGAATAGTCTTTTCATATTTTTTCTTTTATGAAGCAGTAACGAGACACCATCGTGCGTGTCGACTATAAGCGGCGAGAATGGGCAGTCTCCGGTACGCTGGCTTGCTTGCTACAGTCGTCGAGCGAGACACGAATAATAAAAACGATCCCGGTCCTGGCTCCCAGTCAGTCACGGCTTTGCTAGGTGCCGTGCTAGGGATTGCACTACTTTTTGTTTGCACTATGATGTACGTCCTCGCTCTCTTGTCGCATTGCGGTCGAATTTGCTAACCCAACAACACACAGTATTGCCGTTTACTTCAACCGGCGCAGTCGCAAAGAGGCGGAAGACCCCCACGGAAAAAACTTGTTGGAGCGTCTGAAACGACTCGAGGCCGTTTCGCCCACGCGGACATTGGGAGAGTGGTGGCCAACCGTCAAGGAGTCCTTGGGTCTGTCTCAGAGCGTCGACAGTCATTTTGTCTGGTATGTTTTGGTGCAGCCATCTATCCGCCCAGAGATATACAATAACAATCGCAGCGTCATTTGCTTTGACCAGGTCGAGCTTTCACACGGCATCCATGAGCTCAAGTGCATGCACGTCTTCCACAAGCAATGTCTCGAAAAGTGGTACCTGCGAAGCCACTACACATGCCCTATGTGTCATCAACAATTTTTCCACGAGCGGAGTCGGCCTGCGCAAGACTATATCTGGATGGTGTGAATGGGTTTCCTTTGTATTGGTTTGCGTTTGCGGCGAGATACCCAGTTTTGCACTTGAATTAAGAATTTGCTCTCAGAAAGCAAAATAGTCCGAATTGAAATCGTACCCGTTATTGAACTGGTTCCAGTCCAAATACCCCTCTAGCCCCGACGCAAAATTCTCCACGAAGCTGAAATCTTCAGGCGGCGCTGTCACTCGCGGCGGGGGGTCGAGGATCTGGTCGAGAATGTGTGCCAATTTCTTCTCGACTTCCCGGCATACAGCATAATTTCCGTGGCTTGGGCTGGGACTGGCAGCCCAAGCGAGGCAAGAAACAAACACGCTGAGATTGCGAATAATTTCTGATCGTGGCAAATGAACATCAGATGGATGGTGCGGTCCTGGATTGTGAGTTTGTCGTAGGATTTCAAATGCTAGAACACAAGCGCTAGGCAGGCCGTAGTATAACACAATCCACGATATTTGTTTGCATCGATCAGTGGTGACTTCGCGTTCGTTGCAAAGTCGAAGGACAGTAGATAATAACGATCTGGCGGTGTCAAAGAGAGGCTTCTGACCGATGTCGGTGTATTTTACAACGGTGCGGTGCAACAAAAAATGACTGTGCAGGTAGTCCATATATAGTAGAATGACTCCCATGTGCTGGCCATAGACTGAGTGGTTAAGTTCTTCCTGAGAGAGGTGGTCGTAGCGCAGATGCGTCGGACATTGCTCCCATGCCTTGTGCGCGCGTTCCAGGATGGCTCTTTTATCGTATTAGTCTTTTTTACTCTCGAGGACAAATAAGGGAATGTAAACATACTCTGCTTTCCGGGGAATATCTCGTTGATATCCATCTCCTAAGGCTATCTCGAGAATCTCGTCGCGGCAAATCGACAGTAGAAACCGGATGCGAACAATGCTTGTGCGCCGCTTGATCCCATCCTTGTCCCATCCGTTGACATCAACTTGTTTTAAAACCTCTTGTTCGGCATCACCTGGAGCAAGAAGAATATCATCATCAATATCGTAAGGAAGGGCGAGCGAACAATAACGGAAGTTTATCAGAGGCGGTCGCCCCACAAACGATGCCACGGATTTATCAACGAAGAAAGCCGAGGCGAAACAGCATCGTCGTAGCTGTTTCAAGAAAAACGGACAGTTCTCATCCGCAGGGCCATCGACCTTGTGTAGACCAGAGGCGTACACAGTGGCGGAAAGATCACCGAGACGCCGCCACGCTTGATAGCCTGGTGAACTGAAATTCAGCGCGCTGCCTTTCATATCTTAACCGGGGGGAGTAAACTTACTGGAATCACCATACTGTTGTGTTTTCATCACTACATCGGTATACTGCGCATAGGCCAGGATTTCATTCGAAGCTGCTGTATGGTCGCAGAACGTAAGGCATGTACTGGCCGCGTCAGACAGCTGCGACAGGAGCTGGTCCTTCACTTCGACATTTTCCTTCTGACTGTCGCTATGACCTCGTAGCTCTGTAAAGACAGGGTCCTGCTCGTGGCATACAAGCACAGCATTGCCCGCAATAGCGAACAGAAGAGCAATAGTCTCCCAGCGCGTGTTTTCGCCGGTAAATGTATCGACATATTCATCCATCGTCATGTCTTTAGAACGCGGCATCGGTCTAAAAGAGTTTCGAAAGACTTGAATGGAGAGGTCGCTTAATCGGGCCTCGGTTTCAGAGGCCTCGAAATGATCATACATCCGCCGTGTGGCGCTCGCGATCTTCTCGATGATGAATGTCGGGAAGATCCTGTACCATTTTCCTGCATAGTATCGAACGATGAGTCGATCGAGAAATGTCAAGTTGTACAGCAGGGCAAGAACCCGAAATCCGGTCTGTGCACTGTCGGGGTCAATGGCATTTGGCATTGTGCCCACCGGGGCTTCGGAATCAATGGGAATCTCCTTCTGGTGCTCTGCCAGCACTGCCGAGTAGCTCGTCGAACCAAGATAACCAGGCGATGCAGACAACTGCAATCTGGAAGGTGCTGTCGGTGCCAGATGGACTCCGATACCAGGACTGGATGCATTAGAGCCACTGATAGGATGTTAGCTAGCACTCTCGTCACACAGCGAGCGGCAATGTCCTTACCTTGGGCTGATTAACTTATGGACTCGGTATCGGTCATCGCTACGGTACGACGCATCACCAGAATTGCGGGTCGACGACGAGACATGGCTGTCAGACGCAGGCCGCTTGGTCATCGGCGAAGGATGGTAGAAACAGCGCTGCGCCATATTCCTGGCGGTGCATCGCCCACAGACAGGCCGGGTATGGTCACATCGAAGCTTGGACTTCCGACAGGGCTCGCAGGACTGTGGCTTGCCATTCCGACGCATAATAGCCGAATCGGCCGCCTGTGGGAACATGGCTCTGCTCTGTGTCCTGAGGTCGGAGTGACTGAGTGAGGTTTGTTTTCTGCGCGCGAGAGGGAAGGCGCTGAGAAATTTGCGACCTCGGATTTCGGAGCTCGGAGTGCCTGTGCCAATCACGTTGCCGGATCTACTCCGACGGGCCAATCAGGGGCGTCGGTTCTGGTTTCGCGCAATTCTGCCCTGGATTCTTGATTTGTTTGTTTTTTTATTGTTCAAATAGAAGGTTACATGCAGTTTGAGCTTATTCTATGCATAAATTAAGGGTTCTACTTTGACGTAGGGTCTGGTTGAGCAGCATGGCTGCATGCCGACGGAATTGCCGTTTTAGGAAGTTGTCCCCGCCTGACAATTCTATCATAGCCTTCAATGTTTCTGCACAGAACTGGATGCAGCTGAAATTCTACGAGAGAGCTGGATTGGCTAATGTTTTCCATGCTGTCATTGGAATCTGCGTCTGCATGAGTCATGTGTGACTTGCCTGTCGACTGGGTTATGTGACACATGCACGTCACATTTTGACCGACGTATCTATTTTCAGTAAGCATCATTTTTTGATCAACAATGAGGATTTACATTAATGAACCAAAAAGCCTGAATGGAATTTTATCAAAACATTTTGTATCTTGTGCTTGTGGAGATATATTTTACCTCTTTAGCTTTCTGTTACTTTAAAAACTAATGCTCTGACGGGGTAGGATACTGCCGGATCCTACCACATCATATGAAAAATTGAAATATTGATAACGATCCCGTCACGGGATTCTATACTTCCCTTTAAAGAACCTGTAAACTCTTCTTGTAGATGGCGAATTCTGTCTTATCAATTGAATCATGAAAAAGCCCGTCTCACGCAATCAGACACGGCTAGCGTGTATTTACAACATGGCCTATGTTTGTCAAAGGCTTTCCTCGTACTACAGCATTTGAACACAGCATCGAAGCTATTGAATGACAACATGTTGATTACTTCCCAGTCACCACTGACCTAGTTTTTACGCGAATACATTGGTATATTATCCGGGGCGTAGTCTCAGGCTTCTATGGTCTCGAAAAATGGCGAAAAATGGCTTCCTCCTTTTAGATATATAGCTAAGTCCGTCTAAAAATAAGTCATATAGCTAATAAAGCTCCGAGTTGATGTGTAACAGAACCCATGTTGTGGCGTGTGTGATGGGCAGCTGCCATTGGACCGACTATCTCCAAATGTCACGAGTAAAGTGGCATCCATGTCTAGGAGTTATAGATACCACTAATATTGGAAATAAATATCAATAGAATAAATGAATGCTTTGTTTCTCACTTAATAAACGTATTTTTTAGAATTCAGTTCATAGGATTGACAAGCGTTTCGACGTTGTACTCATTACCAAGGTATGGATAGAGATACGGCCCTTAGATTGAAACTACTCCAACATACAGGGGCCGAGCTCTGCTATACTAGCTCACCCTTTTCCATTCAATTTTCGTCAGCAGGAGTGGTACTATAAATTGATCACTTACAGATAAGCCCCTTTGCCGAGAACCCGGTAATTGATGGGCCTGTATCTTGTCTCTTTAGGATAAAAATGCATACCCCTTGTATTTTCAAGCTTTCTTGTAGCACAAATGTCGCCAGATGTCATCTAAAAACCAGAAACCTGGGAGATGTACCCAGAATCACATGGAGATACTAAAGCCTGATTTTTTTCCAATAACATTTACATATCCAAAAGCGCAACTCGTGATTATCTGAGTCCTAATGAATATTCCCCCAACTTGATTGTAATACATTGTGGCTTCGTGAGAAACAAACAGTGTCACCAAACTCGGTATTTATTCTCCGGTGCAATGCAGTGACTGATAGCGCTTGATTTTTATGGTATTTATGGTTTAGCTATTTGAATTCTGTATGTAATTTCTGATTGGTGGAGTTTCATATCTCACGAAGTATTTAATAGATTCAGTTTCTACAAGTTGAGAATGTTTGCAATGGTGGAGAGATCACTTTTACTCCCACTATCGTTTCATCTCTGCTGCACATGTCATCCATCTTGGCTAGCCCTGAAAAATGTGGCTCTCTCGGTTTATTTTGAAAATTATTATCACTCTTTATCTTTCCTCTGCTCCTCTCACCTATGCGGCTGTCGTTGTTTATAACTGGGATATCGGCTGGATTTCAGCCAATCCTGACGGCGAATATACACGGTAAGGGATTTTCTTTGGAATCAATTGATCTAGTATACTAAAAATTGAGACAATTGTTAGACCAGTTATCGCCATCAACGGTCAATGGCCAAGCCCAACCCTAACAGCGAATATCAATGATACCGTCATTGTCAATGTACACAATAACCTTGGCAACCAGTCCATGACGGTTCATTGGCATGGCATTTTTCAGCGAGATAACAATGCCAACGATGGGACACCAATGACATCTCAATGTCCTATTATTCCGGGCACTTCATATACTTACAAGTTTAATGTGGATCAACCCGGAACGTATTGGTATCATAGTAAATAAATCTCTTAGGTTATTATTCTGGCAAAAAGCTTACAAATTTATTGCAGGTCATTCACCTAGTCAATACGTTGATGGTCTGAGGGGTCCGCTGATCATACACGACCCTGATAACCCATACGACTACGATGAGGAAATAGTGATGACTATTACGGATTGGTATCATGGTATTTTTTAAGTCTGCTTCTTACCTGAAAGAAAGTAAGCTTACGGAAAATACAGAGCAGGCCGCAGACTTACAAGTCAAATACATTTGCAAGTTTCTCCTCTGCTCTGTTTCAGTGTGTTTTCATTTCATGACCTAATGAAAATAGCTGTCGCGAAGAACCCATGGGGAGGCGCCTCGCCCGTGCCTAACCGAGCGCTAATCAACGACAGCCCCTCCACCAAGTTCCATATTCAGCCAAACCGGACATACTTTTTACGCGTTATCAACATGTCTGCAGTAGCATCATACTTCTGGTATCTGGAAGACCATAATTTCACTGTCATCGAGGCCGATGGAGTCTACACGAAGCCATCCACAGTTGACAATTTGTTCATAGGCAGCGCTCAGCGATATGGAATGTTGCTGAAAACGCTGCCCACTAGTGCTAAGAACTATGCTATGCTGGCTGCTATGAATGTGATTGATCTGGATCCAAGAGCAAGGCCAAAAATAGGATTTCAGCCTAATACCTCTATTCCTATTATTTACAATGGTTTGTCAAATCCTCCCGATATGAAACAGGAAACTCTTAATGACACAATTCTTACTACAGCATCCAAACCAATTATAAAAACTGCCCCATATGTCCATACATTTGGTCGCTGGGCGGATGATGATCTTACTCCATATGATGAAGCTCCATTGCTCGGGAAAGACGGTGTAGATCAACAGTTTGTGTTGAATTTATCGTTCTTCCAGCAGACTACTCCTGGAAATGAACAGTACCGGTATGCTTCTACTACATCCAAGAGCTACCAGTGCCCTTGCTGATTTCTAAGTGCTGGCTTCAATAACATTACCTACATTCCTCAACAAGTGCCAACCCTTTATACGGCCCTATCAGCAGATTATGATGCCTTGAACGCAGAGTTAGTTACCGACTCGGGTTCCTATTATTTCAATATTTTTTTAAAACTAACACAAAACAGAATTTATGGCAAAAATACACATCCTCTCGTCCTGGAAGGTAATAATATCGTCGAACTCGTGATCAACAACTTAGGTAACACCCGGTTTTTGTATTTCTTATTTTCTTCCGTATTTATCTGATAATAGAAACACCAACAGATGATGGTCCGCATCCAATTCATTTACATGGACATAACGTCCAGCTTGCGGCCCGCGGCGCTGGTATCTACAATCACTCGGATGTGAGGACGGGTGGCCCTGGAACTGACGATTTCAATAACACCAGTTCGAAATTAGACAGCTTCGGTAGTCAATTTAATAGGAGGGAAGATCAAGTGGCTTTTCACAGTACTCCCATGCGCCGAGATACCTGGTTTATAAATCCGCAATCATTCTATATAGTCCGCTTCCGAGCAGATAACCCGGGTGTATGGCTTTTGCATTGTCATATGGAATGGCACATGGATGCTGTCAGTTTCCTCCATTCTTTGAGTTGACGAACCCTAACACGAATATGGCAGGGGCTGATGCTCACGATCGTTGAGGATCCGTTGAGGTTGCAAGACACTCAGTCACACATCCCAGAACAAATGCAGCATATTTGCAGAAAACAGGAGATTCCTTTAGAGGGGAACGCAGCGGCAAATAGCGACGACTTTCGGGATTTGACCGGGCAGATCACTATTGCGCCGCTCACATATGGGTATGTTCTTCCACTGTCTTCTGTGCCTGGTAGTACATATTGACCCTGGGAAAAGGTCCGCTTATCCCCACACGCACATCTGAAAGTGGTCGAAAAGAAAATTTGTCGGGCTCAGGGGTAAATGAGTCATACTTCAGTATTTAATTATCATTTGGGACAGTATTTTACCTGGACTTCGCTGAACTACATGTTTTACTGCGTAGTAATATTGGTAACTCTGGAAAGCACAAGCGGAAAGGGCGCATACATAACCCACAGAACTAGAATAGGGAGCAAATAAAAATGGTAATAGTAGTAATAATAATAGTAGCTGCGAATAACATCATGATCATGACAACGTCTAAAGCCTCGGCAGCTTCACTACCGGAACCACCTGCACACCTGAATGTTGGCGGCGGCGCAGCAACAGACAGATGCGTCATATAATGACGACTACTAGCCTCGCTTCATTTGCCCAGACAAAGAAATTTGGTCTTAGCCTGGGCTCATGCAGACTTAGCTTGGCGACCAACACCGCCAACGAGCCCGTATTGGTTTAACTAAAACGCCCCGGCGGCACGGTGCTCTCCTGCGGCTCTTCGCCAACGCCAATTCAATAATTACTCACCGGATTAAGTCGGTGTTTGGTTATAAGCAACTAGATTGGCCTGGAGACACCGGCTGTGGGCAAGCCTAATCAAACTAATAACGCCCGGCGCCTGGGGTAATTGCTTAACAATAAGCTAAATCCAATCAATGGCGGTCGCGTTGGCGTTAGGAGTGTAGACTCGCAGCCTGCAGGCCTAGCTCGATCACACGGTCGTACAATTTAGGGCCAGAGTTGGCTTGCTTACTGAGTACTCCGTAGAGCTGCCTGGAATTTGGCCCGGATGAGGCTGAACTAAGCAAGGTGTTGGAGGAACCTAATGCCCGCCTATAAATAGGGCCAATGGGACCGAAATATTCGCATTCTCGCTCCTACATCTGTACAAAAAATTCACTCTACTTGGTAGATATCAACATCATGAAGATCAGCTCAGTTATCAGTCTTGTTGGCCTAAGTGCCTTTGCCATGGCCGACTCCACTACCACCTCGGCTGACAGCGCCATCACCGACGTGTAAGTCTTTTAATCAGTTTTTTTTTAGGCCACTAGAAAACTTTTCCCTTTGTTTTTGCATGCTGAGTTTGAGTGAACCACAGGGCGGCATATCTTTCAGTTTTTGGCATCACAGCCAGTCTCCCCGGCGCAAAAGCTACCTCGCTTGCGAACGCTCTCAATTCTGTCGATGAAGCCCACACTGCTCTCTGGGACGCTTTTGCAACTGCCGTGCCTACTTCTGATCAGAAAGCTGTCGACGAAAACGGATATAGTTACTACTTCGGTGCCTCTACTACGGAGGAGCCATCCTGGTTCACCGACTTGCCCGATTCGGCACAGAAGGAACTCCTACAAGAGGAGAGTCAAATTATTTCTGTGAAGGAGGAGTACTTGGCAACAAGTACTTCTTCAGGTGTTGCATCTCAGCAGACTCTTGCTGCTGTTGGTGGCGTGTTGGCAGCCGGCTTTGTCGGCGTTGCTGCTTTGCTTTAAATTATCATGACTCTTGTTTTTACCATGTACACCTTGGAAGATCGAAAAGCATACAAATAATACCTTAATGATGCACCACTATCCATACGGAATATGAATTTAAGATTTATGGTTTTGTATTGTCTCCAGGCCGTGAATAACTATCAGGGGTCTCTATCCTTACATATATGTAATGAGTGGAACAACTTCTAATTCTCAAGTTCCAATGGATACGAAAATGCCTATCGATATTGCTGCTTTCGCTGCTCAATAATGAGGCTATAAACTATTTTACATATGTAGCTGTGGTAGTTGTTACTGAAATGTTGTGAAATTGATCCACTATACCGATGACTTGAAAAATTTCTCACATGTGTTCTACCAACTCGAGAAACAGAAACAGGCATGGCATAAAAACAGAAGAAGGAATGTCACATATAATTTTCATGGAGAGGAAATGAAAATACTATATGTAACGACTGCCGTGCCCACGGAATTTATACAAGAAACCGTTTTATAGCTCTTCTCTCCAGTCATCTGATTTTGAAGGTTCAGACGGGTAGCCAGTAGCTCCTCGGCTAGGTTCTTCATACATACTTTTATAGCTTGTTGTCAGAGCCTGTAAATGGTTAAATTCCGGAGCATCCTCGCCCATACCCCAAGCAAAAACTCCACCAAGTTGTTTCCGAACTACAATAGACGGAACCTTTTCTGCAATCGCATCCGTAGTGTCCCACGACCAGAAAATGTTCTCTGCCTTGTCCCAAAAGTAATGGCCACCACCCGTTGAATCATACCGACCGTTTCTTAAAGCTCGGTTGAATGAATCTTTGAGTTCCGATGGAACGGGGTCATGCCAGGAAAAAGCACCAGCCTGCCCAAGGTCAGCACCGCTTGTCGGATCTTCCATCAGCATGGTTTTGCATCCAACAGGATTCTTTGAACAGCCTCCGTCGGGGCTGGTTTTAAACCACTTGACATAAAAGGCAAAACCAAGATTGGCCATTTCTGGAGCGAGACCGTTTTTAAGATACGCATCAACTGCGTCCAAGGATAATTGCACGCCTGTGTGATGCTTGGTAATGTTGTCGCGTCTGTTCATCAGATCATAGGTCATGATGTTGAAAAAGTCCAGCGATTCACTGAGCGATGGGATGGTCTGGTTGGTAAAAGCTATCATATCTCGTCGCAGTCCGGGTACTGCGGCTGATATCAACTTGTCTGGGCCGAGCGCTGTCCGAATTTCCGCGATCAACTTGGGATATGCATCAATTTCCCACTTCTTTTTGGAGTTTGAAATTTGCTTGTAGTCTTCTCCATTTCCACTGCGAGATAAATAAGTCAGATTGAGCCGTAACTTCATCTAGAAATGGCGACACTACCCAGGGTACTCCCAATCGATATCGACGCCTGATCGAAAGTTAGCACAAGCCCATAACTCAAATGGGGCCAGTGTCGATCACCATCTGCCCCGGTCTGTTCGACCATTTTCCGGATATTAGAAGCAAACAGCTTTCTGCTATCGTCGCTTGCAGCAGCTACAGAAAACCCATCCGTGTTCCCCCAACCGCCAATGGCAACCATGACGGCCGTGTCTGCGGGGAACTTCTCACGGACACGCTCAACGCTGGTGAATAGCGGCCATGTAGATGCATCCGGCGCATTAAATATCGACGAAGACATGAAGGCTAAAGCGACGTGGGTCACTTCTGAAACGAGGGACAAGTCTGGGACTACGTCATGTTGTCTGAGGTGGATCAACCGTTAGTATTGCCGTGGGCAAAGCGAAGGTTGATGCAAGGCACTCACCCCGTAAGGTACATGACGCATTTTTTGGCTGACACAAACCGAAGGAGTATTATGAGACATAGTGTAAGTCTTGGAAGAACCATTGTTATTATGTGTTGTGTGCAACAGAGAGGGAGCATCCCGAGCAATGAGACTCGGCACCAGTGTTAATATTACATAATCATACTTATGTAATTTCAATTGGCACCCGAATCGGTGAAATTTCAATGTTGAAATATCGTAAAATGACAGGACCACTTTGATCAATGAAAATTAAAATGGCGCGATCATTGTAATTCAGGTTAATTTCAAAGGCTTACCGAATAATTTCCATGTAAACCCCCGATGTGGCCTGGAATTTCGCTGAAAAGCTTCGAAATTCACTGAAATTTCATTGAAATCCCGAAATTCCGCCACTGCACAGGCACTAAGTTTAGGTATTGAGCGAAATTTCTTAAAATTTATTAATTAAACACAAAATTAAGAATTTTTATTCAAAACGATGTCTCAACTTAATAAGTCATATTAATTCAACAGTATTATGACCGCTAAAACTTGGAAATTGGTAAATTTCACCTCAATTCCTCTGTCCATTCACCATTAATGTCATGGATCCCTATTGCTACGTATTATTAGATACCAGTTGAATTTCATGTCGATTGCATTTTCCCTCAATGAAACGATGACTTGGCGATGTAAAGGTGACATATTTTGACATTCAAACGTCCGAATTACAAGGACTACAGCTTACGTACGTAGTGTTACAATATACGATGGGCCTACAATTTCAACCATATTCAACAAAGAAGCTCATGCAATATTAGTACGTATTCCGTAACTACATAATTTTCACAACTAAAAGCTCATTTACCAATCCGGTAATCGCTCAAAGTTTGCGCTCAAACGGGCAAATGGGGCAACAAAGCCCTAATAGCGGCTAGGCAACTTATGCCGTCTGACTACCCACGAACCAAGTAACATCGGACAGATCATACGGAAATCAATCGATTACTCTACAAGTAATTCGAAGACGCAGTTTCAAGAATCAAGTGATAATGTATCTTCCATGTTGTACAAACTAGGCAGGGAGTTCTCTATCTATCCAAACACCCCGTTTGGTTTACACAAGCAAGATGGAACGGCATTGGTCTAATATATAGGTAGCGAGCGATATTGTTTCTCAGGCCTTAAAACTCAAGATTATAGGGTTTGAAAGAAGGTGAAGAAAGGGAACAAATATATAGACATCCCAACAAAAGCCAACCGGCAGAAGAAGAAAGTCCAAAAAAAAAAAAACGAGAACAGATCCGGTAGGGCGAGACGCGAACTGTGCTGCTAATAAAAGATTCGTTAGATTTATTGCTTTTGTAAACCAAGAGAGACTCATTTACCTAGCTAGATCCATTTCCCGTGTGTCCCATCATTATTCCGTCGACGCGTCACTTTAAAAGGGGAAACCGAAGCCAAGGTTGAATCCGGCGGGAGGGATGCCAGTGGGCTTGGGAGGAGGAGTTCCGCTAGGGTGAGGGAACGAGCTGCTGGGGAAAGGAACACCAGAGCTGGATGGGTGAGGACGGTGGTGGTGGTCATCGGCACGCTTTTCCCAGGGGAAGCCCGTAGGGAAAGGAATGGCAGAGCCGCTAGGGAAAGGAATGCCAGAACCGCTGGGGAAAGGAATTCCAGAACCGCTGGGGAAAGGAATGCCAGAGCCGGACGGGTGGTGATGGTGGTGCTCCTCAGCGCGCTTCTCCCATGGGAAGCCCGATGGCGTTGGGGTGGCACTGGGGTGAGGGAACGAGCTGCTGGGGAAAGGGAAACCAGAGCCAGAGGGGTGGTGGTGATGGCGGTGGTGCTCCTCGTCACGCTTCTCCCATGGGAAACCCGATGGCGTTGGGGTGACACTAGGGTGAGGGAATGAGCTGCTGGGGAAAGGAACGCCAGAGCTGGATCCATGGGGGTGGTGGTGGTGGCGGTGGTGCTCCTCATCGCGCTTCTCCCATGGCCAAGAAGTAGGCCAAGAAGTAGGCCAAGGGAAACCGGAGCCGGAAGGGAGAGGGATGCTGATCGATGGCAAAGGAAGGCTGATCGATGGCAGGGGAGGAGGCGTGCCAGATGGGAGAGGAGGAAAGCTGCCAGAAGGTTGAGCAGGTCTGGCGGCAGAGAACCCGATCAACGGGACAACGGCGAGAGCGATCTTGGAGAAATGCATTTCGACGTCTTCTTCTTTTTTTTTTTTTGGTCTTTTTGTTTTGGGTTGGCTTGTTGGTAAATCCAATTGTCTGTCCAAGAGAATGATGAACCAATGAATGTATGCTTGGAGCCGACTATATGTCGTCCCTTTCCGAGTAGATACAGGCTTGCCGGAAGCTGAGCGAAACACTAGGAGAAGGCAGAAGGCAAAGAGGATGGGAGGGAGGGTCTTATGTCTTATGTACTTCGTATTGAGTGATTCTTGACTATGGCCCTCTAGCCCACGAATAGCTAGCCAGGTGGTGCCATAGCACTTCATCGAAACGTCAAACCCGTGGTCAAGCACTATGACTGACCCACCCCAAGTGGCTCTTCTGGATCCATTGATCGTCAACCGACACGCTCCACCGTGCCACGCTCTTTTTTACCAGTAGGAACTTGGTGTAGGGCGTCTCGCCACAAGCTTTTGGCTTGAAAAGATCGTCGATGCATGCTATGTGGAGGAAGAAGAAACTTAGCACGGACTTATCACTGGAGACGGGCTGGCCGCTGGGATTCCATTGGATACCGATTCCGGCGCCAGGAAAAAGAGCTTGAAACGGTAAAGCGAGAGAGTGATGCAAACCGCTCCCCTGCATACGAAGACCGGTTTTTCGCTTTTCTCTCTTTTTTGGTGACTTGCTTCCGTGGTTCTCCAGGCATGCTATCATGGTGAGCCAAATGTTACCCAGCATTCTCATGGCAGCACGTCACCTCGCAAAGCTTGTTGGGGTATACCACCGGAGGCTAATTCTACCCCAATGGAGCATCTTGGCCGGCTTCGTATACTACTAATATTTTAGTATTAAGGAGTACGTACTGCTCTACCAGGCGGCTTGATGGGGGTTGAAATGCAGTAATGCTTAGTCTGACTTGCTACCCACGGGGGAATTCTCGCGGTAGAAATTGTCGCGACCAGCACGGTGACCCATAGTAGGAATGAATTATCATCGCTAGCCGATAACCACCAGGCTTGAAACACACCACTACCGAGCGAGCCACAGGCTAGGGCGGCCGGGGGGTCGAGCGGCCCTGGGGCTGCTCGGCGACTTCGCTGACTCTGTATAAGCGTATCAGCGCCTAGAACTAGAGGCGGACTATGTGGACCCGGCAGTTGTCGATCTTTGCGCCACTGCCCTGAACCTAGAGAGCATTAAGCGGGATTTTCGTAGGTTTCGTGCTCCATCAGAGCAGGCTCGGCGGATGATACGCTGTATTGCTGTCTACCGACCCACGCGAACCGGATTCTCGCTGTTTCTGGACCCGGTAAAGCCTTGAGGGATGAGATAGACTTGCTGCCCTGCCAAGGGCGCTTGGGCGTCTGCAAGCAAAAGGAACTTTAAGGAAGTTAGTCCAAGTCTAGACCGATATTCCGTTGACTGGCATGAGGCATCACGAATAAATGTGGCGAGTGTCGAGCATCCTCAGGCTGTGCCTGTGAAACCAGTCCATGTGGTTCGTACTGGTTATAAATTCACGGAGTCTCCCCGGTACAGAAAGTCTTTTTAATCTGGACGTGGACCTATTAACAAGTGCAGTTATTTTCTTCATCCGAGGCTGCGTCATTTCAACTGAAATGTTGCTTCTTGTTGCTGTCAACTGGGTATCGGCACAAAACAATATTTTTTGCTCAAGACCACTAAAAATTCGGCAGATTGCTTCATCTTTTCCCGCGCGATGAGACCCTGAGACTGAAAACTGGCCGATGTATTATTGATTTTGCTATTTGAGGGAAATTTCTTTCCATCTGCTAGCGCATCGCAGTGATGGTGCGACGAGACTTAATAGTACGAGGACGCACGAACGGAGTATTCTTCTTAGCTGGAAAATATCTGCTCGGTTCCCCGCCTTTTTTTTCTTATTTTTTCTCGCTAGTATTAAGCTGCTTGCTAGCTCTGCTTTTGTTCTCGTCAGCACGTGTCGAGGATACGTAGTAAGAAGAGAGTGAAGCATCTCAACATGGGTTGCATCTACATGTCACAGCGCACTCGGGTTTTTGTCGGATCGGATCGGATCGCCGCTGGCATCGTAGCATTACTGTCGTCTCTTTTCTTCGTCGATCGCCTAGGAAAACTAGGAACGCAGGACGGGACAGTTGAAAAGAAAGAAAAAAAAGAGTTATTGCCGCGAGTCTTGCATAATGCTAGGAACCGGTGCAAGCAGAGAGCACAGAGTAGTCTAGACGGTTCAATCGGCAGCGATCTATGCCATAGTCGGCCTGCTGTTTTGATTGCAATGTTGCATACATATCATTCGAAGCTGGCTGGCCAACCATAGACCTCCTTTCTGGCCGATAGCCCATGATCGTCACCCACAAGCTCCAGTTAATCGTTAGGACCCGGGAACAGACAACCTAATAGACGCTCGTATAAAATCATCGTGTTGCTGACAGCCTGACGAGGATGACAAGTCTCATAGGCTGCGGATGGAAAGAAACAATTGCTCACTTGGACCGAGGATTTCGTCAACTGGTCAGCATCTTAATGGTTCATATTACTATTGCGCTCAGACAGCGTTTCCCTCAGGGGTTCAGCAATAGTAATTAGTGGTAGTAATAATATAGTAATAATGAGGATAGTGTTATAAGGACGATTTCGAGCCAATGAGGTCTCTGTTTCGGTGAGTTTTTCCGTGGGGAAATGATGAAAAGAGCAACTGTGATTTTCGGCACAGGCTTGTATCTAGGAGTCAGTGGTATAATCGCTTGGAAACAGAAAGAATTTTTTTTTGTCTCTCTCGGTCTTCCCACAGAATGGAGATACCAAAGAAAAAACTTTGCTCAAGGAAGCGGAATAGTTCTCCGCATCCGATTGAACCAAACGTAGCGATGTCATCATTGCATGTCACAAAGTCGCAGGGATTGATATGCGAATCCCATCGTAGACCATGTAGATTCGAATCAGCCGTTCGCCTTGGTTTTATCGACTTATTATGTTTGCGCTTCGTTTGGCCAGTAGAAGAAAATGTGCTAGACTGTCAACCCATCTGCTCTCGACAATACGCCAAAAGGCAACAGCAGCAGAAACAGAGGCGAACAGATCCAGCAGAACTCTCAGGTCCCCGATTTACGGATTTTCTGAGACAAAGTCAACAGAAAAAGTTGAAGAAGAAACCATCGCCATCAACCAGCCAGAGGACTATTATCCTGTGTATATCGGAGAAGTTATAAAGTCACGGTACCAAATTGTGGCAAAGCAAGGCTATGGCGTTGGGTCAACAGTCTGGCTGTGTCGTGATCTGATAGATGATCGTCATCTAACCCTCAAAGTGTGTGTTCGGCGCACGAGGCAGCTCAGCCACGAGCTTATGGTGTCGGAGCACTTGAAAAAGCGACATGACAGCCATCCTGGGCAGAAGTTAGTACAAGTAGTTCTTGACTCATTCGAGATTGATGGACCGCATGGCCAACATGTCTGCCTGTTATATGAGCCTTTGGGCATGAAACTTACTGAGTTGATCACACACATGCCCAATGGCATGGTCCCCGTGGACGAGCTTCAGAAGATCACGCAATTTGTGCTTATTGCTTTGGACCATATTCATCGCCAAGATGTCATACATACCGGTATTGATCATGGTGCAGGCGTCAATTACCAAGGGCTGACAAGTTCCCAGACATCTGCATGAACAACGTCCTCCAGAGCATTGACGATAAATCAGTGTTTATCAAAATCGAAGAAGACGAATTTTATAGACCCATCCGTTACAAGAAACTCCACGATCGCCATATTTACTATTCTCGATCACCTCCTGTTAGTACTGGTCTCCCGATTCTGTGCGATTTTGGCGGCGCCAGATTAGACAGTACAAACCAAGAAGGGAACATCATGTTCAGCGCGTACAAGCCGCCAGAGGTCATCCTTGGCATGAAATGGGACCATAAAGTGGACATTTGGGGGCTTGGTTTGATGGTACGCCGACATGCACTTCTTTCTGATTATCCTTTTTCTTTTTTATGTCTAATAAGAGACAGGTATGGCGCATGTTTGAGGGCGTACATTTATTCCCGCCCCGCGAGTCCGGGCCTCTGGATGAAGAGCAGCATCTTGCTGAAATGGTGTCGCTCCTGGGGCCTCCACCAGCGGAATTTTTGATCCGTAGTCCAAAGTGTTTCAAATTCTGGGACGAGAAAGGTGAATTCTTGGGGTTCTGACATCCTGCCTTCTATGAGACTTCTAACAACCTTGCAAAGGAATATGGGAAGGCGTGATCCCACTCACCAAGTGGTCCCTCGAAGAAAAAGAAAAGCGATTGGCAGGGAAGGACCATGACCTGTTTCTGAATTTCATGCGCCGAATACTCTGCTGGCTTCCAGAAAATCGACCTTCAGCCGCCGACCTCGTCTATGATGACTTTCTTATGCAGGCTGTCCTGACATCAGTTGATGATACAGCGCGGACTCAAATTCCCGTCAAGTTTCTTCGATAGGTTCAATGACGACTTTGAGCGGAGAATCAACCTGATACTGTCATTATTTTTGAATGCCTTGTAAATCAGCATCTTGAGCAGTCCTATGTTAACTGTAGTGAAGGTCACTGTTAGTGCTAGGTATTCACAGGCAAACCTTGGTGATAACACATAAATACAGACAAACAAACAGATAAACACAGAAGATTTCAGCCTTCATTGCTCTTCTATTTTACTCTGAATATTCTTCATAAGCCATAGGTCGTTTGTATGGAGTGAGGAAGGGGAGAAGATTCCGGAAAGTTATTAGTCGTTGTGATTAGTCGTCGTGTGGTGTGACTCCTGCTGCCATCGTTGCCTGGCTTTCTCTTTTCTTTGGTTTTTTCTTTGTTTTTCTTTTTCTTCCTTTCCCCTCGCCTTTGTGCTTCATCTTCACTCATCAAATACATACAGAAAGCAGTCTTTTCTGCACTGTTTGCCTTTGATGACTGGCACAATGTCTTTGGTTAATCCCCAGAGCCCGAAGCCAGCTGCAGCAAAGGGCTGGGACTCTTTGCCCACAGAGCTGCATTTGGCGATTTTCAGGGATTTTCTTGCTCTGGGACACCTGGAGTTTCACTATCCAGACTTTTGCCATGAGATACTGGAGAATCCATCAAACTGTGGCCTATCTTGTACGTTTTGGAATATGTACTCGAGTCGCAAGTTGGATACGCCTGCCGATCAAAACACTTCAATGTGCAACGCGTGTGTTGACATTAACCGTGCCTTGACTGTCTGCCGTAAGTAGACTCTGCATTTCCTGGAAAATTCTGCAAACTGACCATATAAATTTCCCATAGGTTCATGGAACGCACATCTCAAAGACCAGATACCCCGATGCTTGCCCATGGGGCTGATTATGTACATGGGGAGTGTTTCGCTAGTTACGAGTGCACTTCATCGTTGGTCTGCAAAAGCTCTTAAATCAACACATGGGTACAAGCCACTGCTGCCGTGGTATTCATCTCTTAAATCACGCAAGACACAGCTGCCGTGGTATTCAGACTGTGGAACTGATCTCTTAGCGGTCGCTCTACATCGCGAACTGCCAGATTGTATCAGTCTGTTGGTGAATCTCTTACCACGTGAGAGAGTTATATCGCTATTCGGTGGCCACTATTTTGAATATCGATGCTACGCCCATCTTGCAGCAGCGACCGGCAACGTAGACGTTCTTCGACTTTTGAAGACACAAGGCTTCTGCTTACACCAGGAAGACATACGGGGACGGACACCAATTTGCATTGCCATTCGTTGCAATAACCTTGATGCAGTACAGTACTTACTTTCCACGGAAAAACCTGTAAGAGGCATTGAGAACAATGCGCTTACATTCGCGTCTTCATTCGGTTCCATGCCTGCAGTGTGGCTAATTGCCCATTATCTCCTTGATCGCTGCCAGACGCTAAATGAAAAAGTCAACGTGCAAAAGGTGGTCCTCATGGGCCTCCTTCGACGGCTTGATCTATCCACAAGTGAGGAAGACGTCATCCATCTCCTCGAGCAACTTCCAGCCAACGATTTAGTCAGTATGGGGCCTGAGTACATTGTTACTGCAATTCTTCACGGGGCATCTGTGACCCTTCTCCAGAATATCATTGACAAAGGCGCCGATGTCAATGTTTTGAGTGATTCACGAATGGAGACGCCATTGCAAACCGCCATCGGTCGAGGGGATAGAGAAATCATTCGTCTACTCCTCGAGTCTGGTGCAAAATGCACACCGCAAATCCTGTGCCTTGATTCACTCTCAACAGAGATCCTGGACCTGCTCTTCACCCATTACGTCTACAGAGCTCGTGATCTGTACCATTGTGTGAGTATTGGCAACGCTGCTATAGTCAGAAGGCTTCTTGGCTTTGGCAAAAACCCGAATCCATCGACCAGACAAGGGAATGCATTGCAAGTTGCCGTTGTACGTGGCTCTCTAGATATTGCCCAGATGCTTCTTGAGGCCGGCGCAAATCCTGATCACTTTGTCCACAGCCCCGCGACAAGATGGGGCACGCCACTGTACATTGCAACAATCAATGCGAACATCCCAATGATGAGGCTTCTCCTACAGCATGGCGCTGATATGACCAACTGTTTGGGTCCGCATAGCGAGTCTGTTCTTCACGTGGCTGTCAACAGAGGTAATGTTCCAGCGATGAGGGTTCTGGTTGATCATGATGATGGCTATAGAGGCAATCCATGGACTAAAACTACGACGTTGACTAGCCGCGACAAATTGGAAATGCTGAGACTAGTCTTGAGGGATCATTTGAGCCAGCTTCCTCCAGATGCATCCGAGCTGGCATGAATTGCGCTTCCTTAGGGTGGGTTGTATCTACATCCTGCCGTTTTCCATCAAGGATTGAACTGTGGTTCTTTTTTTATGCATGGGCATGGCAATTGTATGTGGCAAGAAAGGGGGGCTGTGCCTTTGCAGATTCATTTCGCTTTGTGTTTTTGCTTTCGTTCTTCTATCATGTTTCGCTGAGGAATGCGGTGTTTTAAACAGTTTTCGCAGTTGCCATGAGGCTTGACTCTTTCATTATTGTATGACAAACTACCCCAGACAAATGCAAAAAAAAATGTTTCAAGAAACATGCCTAAATATAAGGCGAGAACAGTACAGGCAATTAGTCTTGCTAACTACTTGATATGATAACTTGAATAATTCCACGCTAGATACCCATACCATCGGTCAGCTCATTCCCGTCCCAGCGCGCTTTCAAGGGCCTTGTCCCGGTTTTGCAAAATACTTTCCCAGTCTTGCTTTCTAAGCCAGTCCTCAAACGACGGAGTCTGAGGCTTGACTTTTAGCTGATCGGGCTCTATTGACCCTTCAACTCCACCCATGTACCCATACTCGGGTATAAAGCCTACCGCATCGAGTACTTCTAACGGAATACCAAACTCTTGGTTCATTTGTTCGACTGTCACTTCCACATAATCAGCTAGTTTCCCAGAGACTTTGGACCACAGGTTCAATATTTCGCCCATTGTAAGAAAGCTATCATAGGCAAGCAACTTGACCCCGGGCTCTTCAGTCTCGATCAACGCCTTCACAAACGGGCCAGTGGATTCAGTAGGGTCTATCATGGGCATGGTCTGCTCCTTCTTCAGAGGGATCGCGAACTGATACCGCCCAGTCTGTGAATCTATGCTGCGAGGGGTGAACAACGGATTGGTGTTGAAAGCAGCGATATAGATGTAGGAGGTCTTCTTAGCCAGGGCCGGCTGCTCGCTCTCGATGTATTCAACTATCGTAGCCTTAGAGTCCCAGTGGTAGGAATGAGGGTATTTTCCCTTGGAATGCTTCTTCATTGGACCCAGGGCAGAGTATATAAAGCGTTCAAGGGTCGGAAGAGCAGCGGCGACAATGGCAGCATTTTTGCCTTGATTTACTTCCACATTGAAGGCAGCATCACTGTCCGAAATCAACTTCTGTCCTCCAGTTGCTGCTGTGCGGTAAGGACCCCAGAAATCGGTGTTGAGGAAGATGGCATGCGCTCCATCAAAGGCAGTCCGCAGCGAGTCGATGTCGGACAAATCAGCCTTCACAACACTAGCACCCAGCAAGACCAAAGCCTGGGCAGCAGAAGACGATGGGTTGCGCGTCACACAGCGGACATGCCAGTTGGGCAGCGTCAGAAAGGTATGGGCCACAGAGGAGCCTTGGTTACCAGTGGCGCCGACAATGACGATGATCTTTTGCGTGGTCGACATTTTATAGTAAAGTAAGATGCCTCAAATCAGGAAAAATTGTTGAGTTTGAAAAAGTTGCTCAAGTAGACTGCTTGATATGAGTCTTTGACATGACATATCCATTCGATCTCTGAGGATCTGGGCGATATTTATATTGTGCAAGGCCTCGCCATGCCTGAAAGAATGCGAATAAGCCATTCTGAGTTTCGCCTCGGTTCTTCTTCGTATTATCGTCTCGGCAGCAACATTGATATGGGATACAGTTAACCAAAGAGACGGTGATGAGGGAGACGGCCCGGATTGGCTGGTGGCTTACGGTGGGATCGGCGCGTCTGATTGGCCCAAAATGCGTAAGCCAGTCTGGAGCTAGCCCTATCTGGCCATAGATGGGGCATATCTCCGCCAAGAGCTGTGATTGGTCTGCAGTACGTAGTTCCTTCCGCTCCTTCCACGGCGGGGACAATCTTGGACCAGGTGAAACTGACCTCTTTTTCCACCACCACACCTCGAAGAGCAAAACAGAGAATCTACGTAGGGGATGGGAAGATGGAAAGGAATCGGGATCCTGTTCTTGCCAGCGCCAACCCTGGCGAGACTAGCAACAATGGCAAGAAACGCTACAAGCGTGTGATGACGCCAGCCCGCAAAGCGCAGAACCGAGCTGCGCAAAAGGCATATCGTGAGTCTCAGTCCCAAATCCGGGTTAGTACTCGTGACGCATATAGATGGCTTATTTTGAGTATAGGACAAAGACGGAAAGAATTCCAAGAGCAGCAGTTGAACGAACGCAAGGCAAGGAAAGCCTTCAACAAGCACCCAGAGCTTAGGCCACACCCCGCGCCTGTTGGGCTAGGCTCAAAGAGCACAGTCACAGAGAATCAGCCTGATTCTCGCGACCAGTCTTTCGCTTTACCAGTGGAATCGCTCTGTGCAGAGCTTGGCCTTTCACAGGATGAATTGATGCAGATCGCGAGCCACCCACATCCTGCATCGGATACGAGCCAAGGTATCGGAGATGACTTTTTTTCGAGGAATACATCCATTTCGGTTCCACTGGATATTATCGACACCATATACATGGGGAAGCCAGATACGCTGATGCTTTCTCTGGGGGTTTCGGCTGAGTTCGATCACGATATCGATATCGTACAAAACACGGCAGATCCTACTACGATGCAGCTCACTCAAAATACGGACAGAAACGACCTCCAATATCTAGCTTCTATTGATCCTGAAAACAAACTCAGACCCACCGATCTGGAGAAGCTATTCCCCCGAAACAGAAAAGCCATCTTTCAACCAGACCCATGGGCGAGCAACCTTGAGTTCCCGCAGGTTTCTCTCCTAAGGATCTGTCTCTCCAATGCGCGATGCTTAGGAATCAACATCGATGATCTATTTACCTGGAATTGCATGTCGCTCTGTTCCCCCTTTTATCGGCCTAGCACCACGACAGGGGACGACCCCAAGGCACTTCTGGCCGCAGTATCGAGCCCATCAATCCCAAGAAATCTGCAGCCGACATTGCCTCAAATATTGTTCCCCCATCATCCGATCCTGGATTTGATCCCCTTCCCGGGCCTTCGAGCTTGCGCTATTACGTTGGCCGCGACTTCACCGCCCCTGCTTAGCCCGCTTGAACTCAAGAAGGATATCATTTCTGGCGGCCTAATGTGCTGGGGTACGAGAAATAACCCTGGCGGCCAGCCATGGGATATGCGTAGCTGGGAAGCAACGCCATGGTTTATAAAGAAATGGCGGCTGCTTTTGGATGGAAGAGACGGCGAGTTGTCGAGACAAAGCACGTGGTGGCGGGCAATGAGAGGTGACACCTCCGAGGGATGGGTTTGAGTCGAAGGTGTTGCGAAATCAGCATATATGGTCACATGTGGCGGTTCACTGTCCGATCAAATCGCCCCTGGAATGACGCGCGGTGAATGTATACACCCTTTGGTACAGCACAGCATAGAGCTCATTCGCTTATATGGTTCAGAGTGGACATATATCGAATCCAGGATATTTGTGTGCTCCAATTAGCGTGTCGCGTTGACATGTCAGCTTGTCCAGAGCCGCGAGACCCTCACGCTCGAAGCGCACCACCAAGAGCCACCAGGAACAAGTCGATACATGGACATGACTGGGGTCAAACGAGAACGCGCGTTGGATTACTTTTACGCGACAAGAATTTCGTCCAAGAGCAACTATTATAGCGCCGTTGGACAAATCAAAGCTTGACCCTGTGAAGGAATAATCCGCTATAAAACGGCACCAAGCACTCAATCACGCATCGCTGGTTAAAAGGGTCTGGCCACGTGCCAGATCAACTGATAACAACGTGCATCACGACATCCAGCGGCGGGAAGACGCAAGCAGCGCAGGTCGGGAACGGCCCGATTGGCGACAGCGTAACTACAGTGAGATTATAATTTATCGCCGCGCCGATTGAGATTGATTGAGACTGCGATTAATTCACCCGTCATTCGCGATCAAGCCCTGTTTCTGTTGGCAGCTAATGCCACCTGTTGCAACACCGCGCGGGATTCTATGGCGTGCTTGTGCCCTCGGCAGCACGCAATTGTGCTGTTGGGCCCGTCGCGATAGGCCCAGCGCAGAGTGCCCACTGACCAGGCTGACGTACGCAGCGAGTGTCACTTTCGTTTCAGTCAATGAATAAAAAGTGCGAATATTCCAGATGGCGGTTTTGCGATGCGTCGTGAGTCCTGTTGCTTCTCGTCACGGTCCTAGGCTTCCTCCACCATGGCGCTCCTGGAAATCCCCGAGCTGAACACCCGCAAGGGCACGCTGCGCGCCTATCACTTGGCCGCCATTGTCTTGTCAGTATATCTCGAAGGACATATTCAAAAATTGCGGGGTAAAAAAAGAGAAAAAAGCTAACCCACACCAGCATCTCCTCGTTCCTCGCCGGTTACGATTCTGGCGTCGCCGGCGGCGTCCTCACCTACAAATCATTCGAAGCCGATTTCAAGTTCAAATCGTCGACCGAGTCCGAGGTCAGCTCGCTCACAATCGGACTGGAGCAGCTCGGCTCGTTCCTCTCTTGCTTCTTCGTCTATCCGCTCACAAACAAGTACGGCCGCAAGTATGTCATCGCTGCTTCCGCCTTCGTCTTTGTTATCGGCGCAGTGATCCAAACAATCAAAACTGGCTCGTTGGCCGGCTGGTATGTCGGCCGCATCGTAGCTGGCATCGGTATGGGCGGTCTCAGCATTGTCGTGCCCATGTATACCGCCGAGATGACTCCTAAGGAAATCCGTGGCCGCTGCGGATCCTTCTATCAGTGGATGTATACTTGGGGAGTCTTCGCCGCGTACTGGATTGACTATGTAGGTTATCCCCCCCCGTCGGATTGTATATACCATCATTCTAACCGAAACCACAGGGTGTCGCAGCGAGCAACAGCATCGCAGGAACATCGCGGGAGTGGCAAATACCGGTCGGCTTGCAAATCGTCTCGAGTGGAATTCTCTGCCTAGGAATGTTCACGCTACCAGAGTCTGTCAGATGGCTGCTCAGCAACCACCGCAGTGATGAGGCCTGGAAGTCGCTGTCCTGGATCCGCGGTGACGAAGGCGAAAAGACTCTGGCCGAATTCAATGAAACGCAACTCGGACTCAAGGCTGAAAAGGCTGCCACCGACAACTTCACCATCCGCGAGCTCTGGCACCCTTCCAATCGCCTGCGCTTTATTATCGGGCCCAGCATGTTCATCTTCCAAAACACCACCGGCAGTAGCGCCCTGGCCGTTTTTGCGCCGCAGTATTTCAAACTCATTGTCGGCAACTCGGGAAATCGGGACCTGTTACTGACGGGTCTCTTTGGTGCTATCAAAGTTATCGGCTGCACTTTTTTCATCTGGTTCATGGCTGAACGATTTTCCCGTCGTGGCCTACTCATGGGTGGGGCGTCGACGATGGCCTTGTGCATGTTGATCATCACTTTGATTGTCAAGTACATTCCCACTCAGAGTACAGGGAGTGTGACGAACGCCGGACGCGCTACCGTCGCCATGATTTACCTGGATATTATCGTAAGTTTCCTTCATTGCCGTAGTGTTTGATTTACCAAAGTGCAGGAAAGCTAACCACAACGGCATACAGATTTACAACTGTTCTTGGGGCCCGGTACCATGGGCATATGTTCCCGAAATTTTCCCAACCCGCATTCGCGCCCTGGGTCTGGCGTTCAGTATGCTCGCTCACTGGGCATCGTCATTCTGCTTTTCCTTTTCCAGTCCGTACATGATCTCCAATATCAGCGAATACACCTTCCTCATCTTCATGGGTTTCGATATCTTGGCCACCGTCTTTACCTACTTCTTTGCGCAAGAAACACGAGGCAAGAACCTAGAGGCTGCTGCCGGCACTGAGTGGGAGGTTACAGAAAAGGGCGTGGCCCCCGAAGGAGTAGCGGAGAAGGGTGAGGCTGCTGTTACTGAGACTGGCGATACTATCTTGGCTGAGGGAGACGGGAGAGTGGTTACTGTCGTCGCCGCACAAGATACCTTTGGCTCTGGCCTGAAAGGTCTTGGGTTGAAACATCGCTCTTGAGCGATTGCCACCATCTGGCCAGCTATGTTTCGTTTCCATTCTATCTATATAGACGCTTAACAGGATTAGATCCGAGAATATATTATAGAGTATCTCCCTGTTTGAAGGGTTGTTCAACATCAAATTAACAAACTATACATCGAGCAGCCATCAAGACCCAGTGTCATTTTGTGCATGGCTCAGGTGTTACAAAGTAGAATTCGAGGCTTTCATTGCCATGTCCGGACGACAATGTGGGGCACAACCTTGAGCGATTGTTGATTGGCCATTGGTGGCCCATCAGACCCACTACCTCGTGTTGATCTAACCTGATATAGTAATAATCATGAACAACGCCTATTGGCCAATTCCTTCGTTGCTGGAGAGAAGAACTGGATACCAGCAGACCATTCCAATGCAAGTTAGTCGTATACGAGGTCTGCTGTTTTAGGTGGTTATACGATGGAAGAAATGAATGACATTTTTTTCTATTGGGCGACATTGTCAGAAAACACGGCACGGAGGGGCAGTTTTGCTTGTTAAGGCAAGGAAGGGGAAGCAACTTTGAATAGGATTACTTTCAAATCGGCAAGATGTTGGTCCGATAGAATTGAAATATCGATATAAATATCCCTCCTCGGCCAGAAAAAACGCCTGGCGCGCACTCAACTCACAACTCACTCAGCAGTAGTTCATTACACCCACTTTTACTTCTTTTCTACACACAAACCAATATATCTTCCAACAAATTCAAAAATGGAGACAAAAAGGAAAACTGTTCTCGTTACAGGAGCTAACGGGTATATCGGAAATGCTGTAGCCAAAGCATTCAACCGAGCCGGTTGGAAAACCTACGGCCTGATTCGTCGTGAAGAAGACGCGCCTGATCTTCGGCAGAACGAGATTTATCCCATTATCGGCACCCCTAAAGACCTCTTACTTAAATTGTCGCACCAAGATCTCATCTATGACGTCGTGGTTTCAAACACGGAGGACTGGTCTAACTACAAAACCCATTTCGAAGATGTGAAGGCCATGCTGGTGGAACTGGGTAAACGGAAATTGGATCAAAACGGAAAACGCCTCTTGGTACTTTTTAGCAGTGGTTGCAAAGACTATGGAATGACGGGGCGTCATGGAGATTACAATTTGGGCGCCCACACCGAATCCAGTCCCTTGAACGTGTTACCAATTTTAGAAGCGCGAACTTCGAATGTGGCTTCACTCTTGGAAGAGACTACGACACGGGAACCCAAGCTTCCATTCGATATGACGGTGTTGCGGCCGACAAACGTTTATGGCTACGGATCTAGTTACTACGGTGCTCTCTTTTCCGTTATGGAAACAGGAGCAACGGAGAATGTTCCACTCAAGGTTTTCGCTGATCCTAACAATATTATGCATTCTGCTCATGTAGATGACTGTGCAGATGCATACGTTGCACTGGCAGAGCATCCCCAGAGAGATGAAGTCAGCGGTCAAGCTTTCAACATATCGAATGCTAGGTATGAGACTGTTCGGGAGGTCCTACAAGTACTATCCAAGTCATACGGTGTAACGATTGAGTACCAACCCCAGATCGAAGGGAGTCCCATGCAGGGAGTGGTGAATGCTTTGCTCCAAAATACTCAATGGGTGTCATCGGACAAAATCCGCCGCGTCACTGGGTGGAAGGAGAAGCGCCCCCTCTTTGTAGATGGTATCGAAGAATATCGTCTAGCCTACGAAGCGGCTGTGGCAGCCAAGCATCAGGGTACGCTGAAGATTCGCTCGGCCCTCGATGGACCAAATGACATATTCAGTCGATGGAGCAAGGAGCAAGGAGCAAAGAATCAATAATTTGGTACATAATGCATTTGTCATTAGTTTGCTAATCGGGCCATAAACCTCCAAATAATGAATATTGTGCATAGTGGCAACCAGGTACTACCTCAGGAGGCGAAGCTGGGCAAACAATACACGAGTTTCAGGTGACAGTAGTTTTTCGCATTCAAATACCGCGTCATGATCAAATGTTATTTTGTTGGTCTCTTGGCTCGATGAAATTGAGGCTGGAGATAGAAGGTGGGCAATGTAGTTCGTTAAATTCATATCCCACCCAACCTCGCAACGACAAACACTCTGAACTGTATTTTGAGCCTTGTGACGGGTTTTAGGGTCGAAGCTGTAAATCGAAGCAACACAAAGCGAGCAAAACACGGCTAAGAAGAGGAATAGTTTCTTTTGATCTGAGGAACTCCTATCGGACATTTCTGCGTCCAAGGGCGACTGCAAACAGTTCTCGTCGATAAACAGTCCATGCACGGGGCATTTAGCTTCTTCACTGCCTACGTGATTTGAAACACACGAGGCTTCTTGTGGGAATTCCCCATATCCATGAAGGAGCGTCTCGCCAAGACTTGTGATGTGCGAAAAGTCAAGTTGCGCAAAGTCCTGAGAGTTGATCGATGTGCGGTCCATTGTGATGCGAAATTTGAGGAAAAACCCGCACAGCCCAAGTACGTAGGCGTCGCATACCTGGGATAACGGAACGCCATGGCTAAGAAAGATATTCAATGCCAGAATCCACTGGTCGATTCTAAGAATCTCCTGAGCTAGGTGGTCAAGTATCGTTTCAGCCGAAGGGTAGGTATTCGCGGCATCTTTCAGAAAACTTGAATAGGCGTTTCGAGAAGCCCACAGGCTCCGTATCTGAATCAATCTCTCGACGATTGTGAGCAAAGTCCACCGAGCACTATCGAGATTCGTGAACTCCGCCATACGTTCACCCTTGGACCGATCTGTCAGCGTAAAGAATCTTGCGCAATCAGAAAGATCAAAGTTTGTAAGTTGACACAATAAACGCCCAAAAAGCGAATGAAAAATGGTTTCTTCTTGTGTGTTGCGAATGTCATTAGCTTTCTGCAGCACTCTTTCTTTTTCCTCTTGAAAAAGTTTGAAGCCCGATTTCAAATGCGACAAGGCTGACTGGTAATTACCTTGGGAACTTTCAATGCATATAAAAAGAAAGCATGCCCGTAAAAAGGTCGACGAAGTGTCTCTTTTTGTTTCTGTTTTTGATTGTTTTAATAGCGAATTGATCGCCTTACCATAGTGTTGCATCGCAGCCATGGATCGTTGCGTCTGGGCCGTGCCCGTGATATTATTATTGTATATCTCAAAGAACAAGCCCATAGCAGCCATGGCGTGCTTTATGGCCGGTTCATGAATATTTTCGTAATATTGGGAATGAACCATCAACTCAGACGGGAAGGATTTTAGACACCATTGGAAGAAATAGTCGAGTGCATGCTGGCCTTGGGCGCTCCCCATGTCGAGTCTTATCTTTATATCAGAAGATATGCTTGGAACGTAGTAAGTTATATGCAAAGACTTGGGGGTTTGGTCTTTGGCCTCTGCACTAGAATAACCAGCGCATTCGCGATTCGCCTTGACGCATCGCTGGCAGATAGGCTTGGCCTCGTCACATTTCACTCGTCTTATCCTTTTGTTCGTTAGCTCTCGAAATAGTGCAAGCCAACGCTGGCCAAAAAAAATGGGGAGATAACTAACTTGCATGTTAGACAGCCTGTCCGGGTTCTGGATAGCATCACACGCCGTTTGATAGATCGTTCAGCCATTGTTTTCGCCGTTCGCTAACCAGTATGTTGGTGATACATTCTCCGTACAGAGATATACCATCTAAGCCTAGCAGGAGATCGCCCAACGTATGATTATTGAGAGGTTGATAATCAGGACTTCTGTGGTGATTGTTGATTATTAATTCGTTCACTTAGCTGTAATTTATTTAACTAGCGCCGTAATTGGTCTGTATTTCCCCATGGGCCAATGGAATCAGCTTTTCTATTGTATATTCTCTGGATTGATATAATTCATCGATTGACTCGTCTTTTTTATTTGACTTGCTGGCGGAACTCTACTTTAAATCCTAACCTGAAAACATTTTGCTCAATTTCAAATAGCAAAGTTACCCGGTCATCCATGGTACGTATGAGCAACATTGAAACGGCAATGACTCTCATCACGATGCTTCTTTTCCCCCATCGATTGACCAAATCTGTCCGGTAATATGGCCGGCTTGCTCATTGTCCGCTAGGAAAGCGACCACATTTGCAACATCACTCGGTTGTCCCAGCTGGCCTCGAGGAGTCGACTTTTTATACTCGGTCACAACAGACTCATCCACCTTGGTCATAGCATTGGTAGCAATAGCCCCTGGCGCAACCGCGTTCACTCGAATGTTCTTGTCTGCATACTCAATGGCTGCCGCACGAGTCATAGAAGAAATTGCACCTTTTGAGGCTATGTATGCGCTCATATTCGGGACCGCACGGGTGGCCAAAAGAGATGATGTGTTTATGATCGCCCCGCCGCTCGCATGATTATCATTTCCCTGCATAAGACGTAGAGCAGCTTGCTGCACAAGATATGTTCCTCGAATGTTCACCGAGAATACTTCATCCGCAGATTCAATCGGGTACTCGTGCATAGGTGATGGCTTTCCCGCAATCCCAGCATTGTTGACAAGGATGTCAAGGCGTCCAAATGTCAGTTGAATCCATTCTTCCATTTGGCAAACATCCTTCTCATCTGCTATGTTCATGTGCTTTGGTATAAGTCGCTCGCCAAGCTCCTTGGCCAACCGAAGCTGCTGCCCACTGATATCTGCTGCGATCACGGTTGCTCCATCTGCTACCAGTCGACGTGCGATGCCCTCTCCGATTCCAGAACCTGCTCCAGTCACGAGAGCAACTTTTCCAGTAAAGCGAGACATTGAAGGTGTGTATAGATGTGGTTTGGTTTGGCGGTATCAATGTTTCTGCTACTTCAGTGTATGATCGAGGTTTAAGGAGATGATCAGGTTTTTCAAGAAAGAGTGAGTTAGCTGGTATTTATACACCAATCAATGGGAAGAAACTCAACACTAGGATCGGGAACGTCCCCCATGATGCATGATGTCTATTTTCTTTGTCTGTTAGCCAGGTCTACTTTTCTCCCTTTGTTCGCCTAAGCACGGTCCTGTCAAAACCGGGTCTCCATATCTCCAGAGTTTTCCTGTTTGGGCACCGCGATAGCAACTGCCTTCTCCTCCGGGGTATTCTTTTCTCCTCTTTTTTCCCCTCTTCTTTTTGTTCCCTTCAAATGTTGAGAAACACAGACGGGTCTACAAGAGAAAACAATCCCTCGGTTCTTTTGAAAGTTGCATAAATTCTTTCCAAGTAATCGACAGAATTCAGTGAATCGAAAACTGAAAATCATAAGCAACCACGTCGCCCTACAATAGCGGCAATTGGCAACTGGTGGCTTGGTTTTTTACAATCGGAATCTGGCGAATGGACAAAATTGGCTTTCTTCAACGGGATGACCCAAACTTCCGTGGGGTCAAATCAACAACGATACGACACTTACTCTCTCCTATGGAATTGATTTTTTGTTACAACTGCCAGCTGATGGGCCTTCGGACCTTGTCTCATTTTCGGTCGGCGGTAATGCACCTGCTGCCAAGGGCTTTTCTTGGGCGGAAAACGGGACCTTGAAATTTTCGAACAAAGACTTCTATGGTTAGGTTCACTGTCAGGGCGGTAAATGGAATGAAACGGACTCCAATAGTGCCTTCTTTTGGTCTGCGGCGCCAATCAAACAATTAACAAATGGATGCAAACAAGTTGAACTTGTCTTTGCCACCATGAACGATAATTGATTACGGAAAATTAGAGAGATGCAGTAAAAGGGACAATTCTTAAATGTGTGTTTTTCTACGTGATATCCTGTACATGTTAGATATAAACAGCAGAGAAGTCTTTTAGATGTTTATACCAGTGAATTACCTATTTTCATAAAACGACATTTATTGTAGTGTTGTTTTACTTATACGTTTAGACTAAACGCAAATACATCTCGACAACCGATTTTCGTATGACTAGCTCAAAGACAGAATATGGTTTTCTGTTCCCTCTTTGGTACGCAAAGAACTGTATGAATAGCTTATGATCCCACTGTCTTGCGGATTCTCGGTTCGAGAGGGAACACCTGCTCCTCCACATTCACATTTGTGTACACATTATCCCAACGTGGGCGCAATGGCTCGGGAATTTCCCACCCATATTCAGGGTCACGAAGCCAGAGTCTCAATAAGTGGCGTCTGTAAAAATCATAATCAGCGGGAGCCACTTAAACTGAGTAACAAGCGTATCCTCGACACAACGCTCAGCCCCTGCAGAGTGAATACTTACTCCTTTCCTTTCTCATCACGGAAACCATTTCTAGCATGCAATATTGATAAATTGTTTATATACTGAACATCACCTTTTTGAAAGTTTAGAGTAGCACTGTGCTTCTCTGCGAGGAAATGTAGGGCATCCAATGCCTCGGCTTGTGCCTCTGTTATGGGAGGAATATTCTTCGAGCGAGGCTGCGCAAGGAAGCCTGTAAAATAACGACGAGCGTATTGGATTAGGACACGCTCTGGGACTGAGTCTGTTGCCGGTTGATGATAGAGAATAGGTCTGTTCGTATATGGTTTCTGGGGGTCGTTGAATCTAAAGAACAGTAGTTAGCATCAGACATCGTTCGACGTCCATGTTTGCTTCTACAATTTCCAGTCTTATGCGAAATAACACTTACCCGTCAACAGGCCAATCTTGAGAGAGAGTATGAATCAAATCTGGTCTCTCCCTGGCCAGTACATTATACACGAACCAGCTACTAGCAATCTTGCTCTCTCCTCCCTCCGTAGCAGGCTGAAGACAAATAAGGGAGACTATGTCACCTGCATCAGTGTGGAAGACCTGTTTATCCGCGGTATTGGACGGAGCGCCAATCTCGCCTTCTTTGGCGGTGGTGGTGAGATCTTTAATATGAGAAAGAACTAAAGAGGTTCCATTGGAAAAGCGGGTATCTTGTTGACGACCGCGAATGCTACCGATATGAGCGGAGACACCGGCGTAAATAATAATGTTCTCCTCTGGGGTGTAGTTGTCTACGCGGAGGCCACGGACAACGAAGAAACCTCGACCATGATGAAGCTCCTTGGATAACGCTCGGAGCGAGGCATGGAGATTCGGGAGAGGGAAAGTAGTTTGGCTAATGTGACCGAGGGAAAGATTGAGAGCTGGACGTATCGTCGCATCAGCCCGAACGTCCTTGTATTCTTAGAAGCTAGAGAGATACAAACACACCTTTGAAGGATTTTAAAGCGGCATCAATCTCATCCAGTTGGGCATCGTTCAGCGTGTGAATCCAGTCATCCCGAATCTCAATGTCTTTGCCTTCCCAGACAAGGGGTGAAGACAACTGTTCGGGAAATCCAGTAGGGACAGTTTTGGGCAGAACTTCGGTAGCTTTGCGTCTTTGAATGCGAGCCTGGTATTTCTCATAGTCTGGGTGATATTGAATATCGGGCTGGGTATATTCTGCAACGACCGCCATGTTGAAGCTGTTCAACCGTCTTTCTTTATCTACGGAAGTCTACCGGGAAATTCTGGATTTCTCTTCGTTTTTATATCAGTCAGGAAATCGGCAACGGGGCCCACAATCTCTTCTCGATGAAGCCATCTTCGTGGACAGAGCCATGATCCACTTAGTCTCCTGCTCACTTCCGGGAATTACTCCGCGCGTATAGATTCACGATATTCAGAGTTAAATCTCACATCTATGCGTGCGTACCGTAAATTGCCGCATGCCAGCCACGATCACAAGAGGCTTTGAACCTTGATAGAGTCGGTATTATTATTTTGATGAGGTAATGAGAATTATTTTCATGCAGAAAATTTCGATGTCGGCGTTAGATGTGGAGTTGAAAAAGGTCCGGCCATAAAATGGTCATCGCTGCGTCAAATGGCGTGATGTACACGGGTAAACTCTATAATTAACTGACCTTGCAGCAGGACTTTTTGCGTTCTATTAATAATTTAATACTATGCGTATCAGGACACTTTATTTTTATAGATTATTTCCCGGCCAGATAATTTAAGACTCAATCAGAACGCTTGGATAGGTTCGGCGCCATCCCACATGCTTACAAGAATCCGCCTTTCGCCTTTCCATGGCTTGCGGCCATGAGACACCTGGAAGTTGTCAACAAGCAAAATATCGCCTTCATCGAGGCTCAGGTTTATTTCCAGCTTATCAATGGTCTCCTCGAGTTTCTCTAGGTGTTCGCGAGGAATGGGTGTTCCATCGCCATATTCACATGGTAAGTCTAGGAAACGGTCTTTTGTCAGACAAGGAAAACGAAGATATCACATCTTCTGGAAAAATATTGCGACTCACAGGCCATACCATCACGTCCGATATATGGAGGATCCAAAGCTCCGATATCACGAGTGATGCCAAATCGCCCAACTAATCCATTGAACCATACGGGGCGACCACTTGCAGGTGCCCGTCGAATTCCTAATGCTGTGTAAACCAACGATGTAGATTAACCGACCATGAAAGAAGGAGCGTACCTGGGATATGCTGTGTGAGCTCAATGCTGTCGTCCTCTGTCCAGCGGAAGTCATCAGTCAACTTCCGTACTTGCTTCTCTACCTTCGCCTTCTTGGTAGCTTGATCATCCGTAGGGAGAAATTCCTGTCCGAAGCTGAATTCACCGGCCCAGTTGAACTCGTTCCCTTTGCCTTCTTTGCCCGGCGCACGGAAGAGCATTTTCATTGCTAGTCCTCTTTTTTTGATTTCCTGAACAAGTTCAGGGATGGACTCTTCGAGCTTCTCGTACACTAATGCACTATGCGCGATGGGCGTTTCGCCTCCTTTCCAACAAATCAGAATAAATTGACAGTTTCAGAGTGTATTATGGCATACCCTCAAGAGCTTTCTTCTCACAATAAAAGTGGATGTTGCTAGGAAATCTTGTATATCTCGAATACTATATTATGCCATGTGTAAGGACTTCTGCTGAAGATATTCCATTGGTGCGCTCCTCACCTCATTATGCTGGTAAAAGCGACGGTCTTGAGGACCTTCATTGGCGGTCCAAATATTTTCTGCAACGATAGTTCTCTTTCCAGCAAGTCCAATCTGAATATATGGTCTAGACCCTCGTGCTTTCTCTAGTGCGTTGATAACTTCTGCAAAAGACTCGGCGGATGGGTGTCCGATTCCTTTGAGCACAACAGCTCCATGCTTCTGGAGAAGTTCGGAAACACGACCTGATTCGGACAGTGCTTGAACTGATTTCACTGAATCTTCAAGAGAAGGAGGGTTTGATTTTCCTTCTTCAATCTTTACTTGAAGACCATAGGGAAAGGAATTACTGTGCACAACTTGCGCTCCCGGGACATTAAAATGCTCGAACTCCACAGCCATCTCGAATGACTAACTCGACTGCTGATTTCTGATGTCGCCTGTAGAGTCCCCTTTTTCCTCATAGATTATATATTAATGAATCTAGGTCTCATTAATATTCCCATATTGCGTGGTTTATTTGGGCTGAGATGTTGGGTTCGTCATCCAATCCCGCAATGACACCATTTACAACTAAGTGGCTCCATGCATGAGAAACGTCAGTAAGCCACGCGGAAAATACATTCTGTGCCCTGATTATTATTATCATTATTATCATTATTATTATGGTTGAATTTTCTTTACCTAATTGTTTGTTAAACTTCGATATCTAGAATAACACTACAGGGCTTCAAGCTTGCTTATTGTGGGTTGGTACTGACGTGCTCGGTCTGAGTGGATTTAAATGCACCAGCCAGTGAGTACAAATACTTTGGTAATGAACACTTTGTTCGTGATTGTGAGAGGTAATAATCAAGAGATAGGTATGGCAGAAACCGACAATAAGCTTTCTTTTGGTGAGTTTCCACTGCCGTTCAACGTTTCGAGCCATCAATGCACATACTTAGCCAAAAATAGTCGAAGAGGCCAAGCCAGTCCCTCAATATGCTGGGCCCAATGATCAATATTCCCTGCAAATAGTAGAGGAAGATGTCCTTCAAGAAAGAAATATCGGGGGTTTTGGGGCGGTATCACTCATAGTGAATAAGATTGTCGGAGCTGGGTGGGTTCTGATCGTACCGTTGTCTTTCCAAAACCGTTGCTCTAACCGCATATGCATAGGATTTTCTCTACGCCTTCAACGATCTTCACACTCAGCGGTAGTGTTGGAATGTCTCTGATCCTTTGGCTTATTGCGGGCATTATATCAACGTGTGGTGCTCTGGTGATGCTCGAGTTTGGATCAGCCATCCCAAGGTCCGGCGGTATCAAAGTCTACCTGGAGCGTTCATTCTCGCCAAAACTGCTTCAGACCTGTGTTTATCTTTTCTATTGCGTGTTCCTTCGTAAGTAGCACCCTGACTCCTTCTTAAAGGGAGTATCTGACTTGAAATATAGAGGTATCGGCTAGTAATGCCTACACGTTTTCATCCTATCTACTTCTCGCCGCTGGTGTAGACCAAGCTACTTGGAAAATCCGGGGAGTAGCCTGCGCCGCGGCTGTGTTCGCCGTCGGGGTTCATACTGTTGCCCCAAGAATTGGACGAGGTCTTCAAGATGTACTCAGTGCAGTGAAGCTATTTACTCTGTTTTTCATTGTCTGCACTGGTTTTGCTGCTCTGGCAGGCCATTTGAAAATTGACAACCCTCGGAACTTTGACATCTCAACCTCCTTTAAAGGAACATCTAACAATGGATACAATATTGGAACAGCGCTGCTGAATGCTATTTTCGCGTTTCAGGGATACGACAATGTCAATGCGGTAAGTTCATTCCACAAGTACGCCCACACCCTAGTCGTTCTTGCTAACAGAAGTAACGGTCAGGTTCTATCTGAAGTTAAAAATCCAAAGAGGACTCTAAAAATTGCTCTCCCATCCGCCATGGCTGTCATTACTGTACTCTATTTACTTGCAAACATAGCATATGTATGTTCTCCCTGCAAACAACCACGGCCAACCAACAAAATTAACTAATCTTCAAACAACAGTTTGCGGCCGTGCCCAAAGAAGAGTTTATCTCTTCTAAGATTACCATTGCTGCTTCTCTCTTTCAGAACGTCTTTGGTCATTCAGCCGCTACAAAAGCTCTTCCAGCACTTGTGGCAATTTCTGCATTGGGCCACCTTCTTGGAATTGCCTTCACAGTCCGTAAGTAGTGGACATCTATCCCTGGAAAAACATGAACATGTCTGATAGCTCTTTTAGCCCGCCTGATCCAAGAACTCGCCAAGGATGGCGTAACTCCGTTTCCTAACATAATAATGCAGAATCGACCATTCAGAACTCCCATCTTCGGTCTTGCCATCCACTTGGGTGTCACAATCCTCTTCATTTGCGCCCCACCTGCAGGTGACGCTTTCAATTTCATCGTCAGTTTGTCTTCATACCCTACAACCTTCCTTCTGACTGCTATCACCGTGGGATTGGTGAAATTGCGTCTGTCGAAATCTGAAAGGTGGATTTCTACATTTTCAACACCTTGGATTGTAATTGGACTTTATCTTGCTGGAAACATTGTAAGTTCTTTATTTCCCAAAACAGCATACTGATTTTGTTTTCTAACCTTTTTGCGAATATAGTTTCTCCTTGTAATGCCATTTGTTCGTCCGCCCAATGGTAAAGGCAACACTAATCTTCCATACTGGCTTACCTCTGTGGTTGCTTTGGGGATCTTATCATTAGGGATTGTTTACTATGTTCTCCGATTTGTTCTTGCTCCACGGGTGTTTGGTTATGTGTTAAAGCCCGTGGCAGTGGAATTGAGCGATAACTCTCAAGTTACTCGTTACAAAATGAGCAGATAAAAACATTGAAAGGTTTATGAAGGAAGACGGACTACTTCATAAAAATTACCTATAATGTAAGATTATTTAATAAAGGTTTCGTGGCTGTTTGCTCATTGTAACTGTTCAAAATTATCGCCGTGGAACATTGTTTAATCCATCCCTGACAACATTGTACTTGTAGAATATCGAGACTCATCTCCCTATTTTTAGGCTTTAAACCTGGTGTCTACGACGCAGCCGTGCCTCGGACGCAGGAACCCCGATCTCCCCTTCCACTATCCATGTATATCTGACTATACTAGTTGACCTTTTTCTTTTGGCCACTGCTCTCCACTAAATTATTTCCTAAAACCGATCGCGTCCATCCTAGTCTCACACTCTCAATCTCATTGATTATGAGGCGCAAATTAGCCCTGAGTCTTCTCATACCCTCCACGTTTGGCGAGAACGAGAGAGTAGAACTGTTGAACCCGCAATACAGCATGAGCCGATGAGAGCGGCCACCGCCGCAAATATTTGCAACCCAGCGAAGTTTGTTCCAGACTGTCTAGTCAAGATGCTGCCCATAATCGGAAGACCAGTGAGACAACTGCTTATAAAGTTAATTGGTCGGTTTGAATTCAGAGAGGATCATAAATATACCTGACAGATATCACCATTTGAAAAGTGCCAAAACGTTGACCTAAAGTCTCCAGGTCTCCGGACTTTCCAACACATGGTAGAAGCAAAGATACAACGGCCCCACTAACAAATCCATATACCAAACTGAAGATAATTATCCCTGCATGGGACGAGTGATAATTAAAAGGTAACCACAGACAGAGCATGGAGGTTCCGGTAAGCATAACCGATGCAGTGAGAACATTGAAATATCCGATATAATCGGCAATATAAGGCGGGATTATCCGTCCAACGACTGATGTAGAGCTAGATAATGAGTCAGTTATGTACCATGGTGGCTATCTAGGGCAAACATACTTAATAATTGAAATTAAATACAATGCAAGTGTCGGAGAAAACCCTTTCTCCTGTGCCATACTCGATAAATAATCGAATGGGCCCCATAGCCCCCACCTATTCCAAATCAGTGATCATCATTGATAGATTTTGGTATTGGAGAAGTACATTACTAAAAATGAACCAAATGTATAGAGGGCAAACTGCTTCTGTTTGAACAATGTCACGTCAAACCACGGTAGTTTGCTGTTCCATTTCTTGCGAGGAAGCCTTGCTCGAACCATGAGACAAGATGCCGCTAGGAGCACACCAACAAGCAGTGCTGCATATCGCACGGCACCAAAGAATCCCACAGAGTCGATCAATCTGTTCAGGAAGATGGGGAAAATAACACCTCCGAGACTTGAGCCGCAGGTGGCAATGCCGACTGCCAGTCCTCGTTTTCTGATGAACCACTGGCCAACACAGACAATCGAGGTGGTAAATACACCACCAGCGCCTATTCCAAAGCCCAGGCCTTGGGCAAGGAAAATCTGGTAATACTCTTTTGCGAGGCTGGTCATGCAGAGAGAGAAGACACAGAGAATGCTGCATGGGTAGAGAACAGGAGTAGGCCCGTAGGTATCAAGAATACGACCATACAGTGGGCCCAACGCCCACATCAAACACAATTGCACAGCAAAAATCCACGATATATCCGACGAGGAGTATTGCCGAAGGACAGTGTGTTCGTAAGTGGTTTGGAAAACACCTATACTATTCCCAAATGTCAGAAGGGATGTCGATATCGTCAACAAACTATGATGACATACGCGTTCAAGAATCCAAAAGTAGCAAAAAGAGGTGTATACAGAACACGCGACCTCAAAGGATTGCTCATGTGAGCAGAAGGACCTATCTTTTGACGCCAAGACTGATTTATCAGCAGTCCTTGCTTATATAATCTATATAAATATATTTCTAAATTTCTAAAATTATATTTTATTTTAAATTCTTAAATTACTATAACTAATTATTTTTA